>RPOG01000553.1:209877-244035 GCA_008086565.1 Thalassoma bifasciatum | reverse complement strand
ATTTGAGCCCGATGAATCCTGGCATTGTCATCTTGGAATATGCCCGTGCCATCAGGGAAGAAAAAATCCATTGATGGAATAACCTGGTCATTCAGTATATTCAGGTAGTCAGCTGACCTCATTCTTTGAGCACATACTGTTGCTGAACCTGAGCAACTGCAGCAACCCCAGATCATAACACTGCCCCCACAGGCTTGTACAGTAGGCACTAGGCATGATGGGTGCATCACTTCACCTGCCTCTCTTCTTACCCTGATGCGCCCATCACTCTGGAACAGGGTAAATCTGGACTCATCAGACCACATGACCTTCTTCCATTGCTCCAGAGTCCAATCTTTATGCTCCCGAGCAAATTGAAGCCTTTTTTTTCCGGTTAGCCTCACTGATTAGTGGTTTTCTTAAGGCTACACAGCTGTTCAGTCCCAATCCCTTGAGTTCCCTTTGCATCGTGCGTGTGGAAATGCTCTTACTTTCACGATTAAACATAGCCCTGAGTTCTACTGTTGTTTTTCTTGGATTTGATCTCACCACACGTTTAAGTGATCACCGATCACCATCATTCAGGATTTTTTTCCGGCCACATTTCTTCCTGGAAGACGATGGGTCCCCACTATCATTCCAGTTTTTAATAATGCGTTGGACAGTTCTTAACCCAATTTTAGTAGTTTCTGCATCAATCTCCTTAGATGTTTTCTCTGCTTGATGCCAATGATTTGACCCTTCTCAAACAGACTAACATCTTTTCCACGACCATGGGATGTGTCTTTCGATATATACCTATATCTAAGCCAATTTGCTGATGATACTTCCATCTTCTTAAAAGATAAATCAATGGTCGACATGACTCTAAAAACATTTTTAAAATTTTCGAACGCTTCAGGTTTGTCCCTAAACATAAATAAATGTGAATTACTCCCCATTCATTGGAGCTCTGAACCTACCATAGATTTAGGGTTAATTCTGAAGTAAAATACTTGGGAATAACTTGAACAAATAACCATCTTCTTAGAGAAGATATCAACATATCCAACCATATTATGGATATGAGAAGATCTCTTAGAGTTTGGCTGACTAGAGACCTTTCTGTTTTTGGTAGAATTATTTTATCTAAAGTAGAAGGTGTCTCTAAACTTGTTAATCCATGTCACTTTCTTTTTGTTCCATATGGAAAAACAAAACTCTCTACAGCAAAAAGTCACAGCTTGTCAAAGACTATGGGCCTGATCTACTATCGGTTTGCAAAAACACGTGCAAACTCAATTGCGTGCACAAAGCTGATCTACTAACAGGGTGCAGATGTGGACTGCGTTTCTCATGTGAGCAAAACAGCACACACCATCCATTTAGCGCTTCTGCCTTTATGAATATGCAGAGTGCATGCAGTTCACTAAGACACGCAAAATTCTGGGAGGAGGAAATGCAAATGTGATCATTTAGCACCCGCAAAGTAATTTATCAAACTTTAAACGGTTTGCGGGCTCTGCTTTAGTCTATATTTAGTAAGATCACAGTCTATCTGTTACTTCACAGGTGTGTCCCCTGCGCAGATAAAGATTGAAAAACTTAAACGTCTGTTTTGAATTTCTGAGATAATGTAACGTGACAGTGCGCAATCACAGCAGTTATGTAAAGTTTGATTAAGTCCAAGATTACAATACATCCCAACTAAGTCCTGTCATTTTTATCACAACACAGAAGACTGGCTGGTTTCTGTTGTGGAAACCATATAAAATTTGAGCAGAGCACCATGAATACAAGTGTAAGTGCAAATTGCTTTTATCCTTACCTTTTTGATTTGTAAAATTGTGAAATTGTAAAATAAGTTGTTATGAGGTTACGGTTGTTGTTCTGCCATGATGGCCTGTGACGGCCAGAAAGGTTAGCACCTTTCTATATGCCCGCAATGCTAAAACTAATGACACAATTAGCAAGGTAACACAAATGTTTAACTACATGGCTAAACATTTCAATTTTTGCATTAAAATTGTTTCCTCTAGGGGCAGAGCAGGGCACGGATTCATCGGCATACCTCCAGTTCAGTGGCAGCTGAGTGAAGGTAAACCACCCTCTTCATGATCCCAGTGATGCTGCCAGTTACTCCATGTACAGCATTATGGATAGTGGTCGTGGAGACATCAAAAGACTCTGACACCACCTGATATGAGACGATACTGGCCAACCAGTAAAAATCCCCACCTTCAGGTCCTTTACACATCCATGGATTTTTGTGTGGCCTAGACATTGTACCAATGCACTGGCCGTCTGTCTGGATAAATGGAAAATTTTTTTATAATCTACATCCCATCCCCCCATGTAGAGTAGAGCAACAGGGCTGTGAGCATTCAGCCCAAAATATTCTCCATGATGCCATGCTTTGAATGTAAGGACATTAATTTAGTTCATTAATGTTGTGGTCAATATGTTTGAGTTGTTATGACATTTTCCTTTTTTTTTTTTTCTTTCTAAATTGTTTTGTTTGTTTCTATCATATCACATTTTACTATTCAGTGGTTTTGCAAGAGCCTTAAGTAAGTAATGAAATAAACTGGTTTTCAGTAAACATATTTGTTACAGGGTACTGTACAGTATTTGATGTAGTGGTAGGTGGCTTTAAAAACAGCCCTGGTTTCCTGTTCTCAGGATGTGTGCAAAGTATAGAACAACACTGACACCAAATGGATGAGAATACTTACTGCAACAGTCTGGGACAGATCTTGATCCAGTATTTCTGTTCAGACTAATGAAAGCTTTTAGCTGTGAGATGCTTAAGTTTCATCACGTTAGTCTTTCCCAAAACCTGAATTATTATTTGTGTTTGACTACTTTACTGAAAAAAGCAAAACGATAAAATTGGTCGTTAGAGTTTTTGTAAGAGCTCCTGAGTTTAAGATTAGAGACATTTTGTAAGAAATTCATTTGTTTTCAAGACATCATGTATATTATTTGATATTAATAAACAAAATATACCCAAGAGGTTTTTGTAATTCTTGTTCATGATAATGGTTTATTATTTTTGGATAGCGATTGTAAGAAAGACTTGAATGACACAGCTCTAAGTGAAAATAAAGTCTGATACAGGACATGAAGTCAGTTGTGTGTCGTCAGTCCTGCAGACTGACCGTCTGATGTTGTATCATTTTAATTTTTTTATTTTTTTGAATTCATGCGAAAAGTGAATCAGTATTATTGTAATAAATCCATCATAATATTGGATGGTTTAATCGCTCAGCTCGTAACATTACACTGACCAACTCTGTATGCCACTTTGATCATATGCAACAATAACATAAAGAGTGCATTTACATGTATGTCAGTACTCCTGGTGCCTATGATACTGTCTACTTACAACACAAACATGACCGCAGCGAGCATCTTACCCAAGAGTCTGCAAAATTTAAATGTTGTCTGATCATAACGTTTCACTGTAAAAAAAAGTTTTGAAAAAACACTAAACAGCTAATGTCAGGGTTGCCCTTATGTTACTGTAAAGTGAAAATCACAGCAATATATTGTTAATGAAAATTACATCATGAAACTGTTTTTATTACTTTTACAGTTGATAAATAGTAAACAACTGGCTGCAGGGTTGCCATTAACTTACTGTAAGAGTAAGTATTTGTAAGCCAGCCTTGGTAGCCATCTGTGCATGTGTGTGTGTGTGTGTGTGTGTGTGTGTGTGTATGGGTCAATTACGTAGATTGGTTGCTTGGTGCCTGTCATGATCCTGCCTGCCTCCTACTCCCCTGTTGTTTCCCTCGGTTGCCCTGGTGACCCCTGCTGTGTGGGCGGTGCCCTTTCCTCCTCCACCAGCACCTGCCTGGACTCACTCACTGATTCCCCACACCTGCACCTCCTCAGCCTGATCAGCGCCTGCATAAAGACTCTGCAGAGTGGAGCAGCAGGCGCCAGAGTATTCCCGCTCCTGAGTGGTATTTCGGCAAGTTCTAGACGTAGTATTTTCTAGATTGAGATTTTCCTGCATACCGTGTTCCCCTTTACTGATCCTGCTTCTCCCTTCTTCTTTTCCAGTGCCTCCACGAGCCCCCTGCCACGCTGCCACGCTCTCTTTCCCTGTACCTTTAAGCAATAAAATTCACTTAACACTGCCTTCTGTCTCCGGCTGCTTTTGGGTCTCACCTGCTCTCCATCGGTTTTCTACAAACCGTCACAGTGCCGAGCATCCGGATTTGGCCGTTTACTCACTACTAGTCGTCGTAAGTCACTAGGTTTCAGGAGGGAAAAAACATAATAATGCCACATGTGGCTGCTTTTGGGTGCACTTTTCAGTCCAAAGGAAACAAGGAGACTGATGTTAGTCTGCACAGCTTCCCAAAAGACAAGAAAAGAAGGAAGTTGTGGGAAATCGCTTGTAGGCGTAAACAACTTCCGATGGACCCGCGGCTATGTTCTCCACTTCTCCCCAGAAGCATTTGCTGCATTTAGCCGGCCCTACGACTACTTTCTCGACTGTCCACACCCAGTAATATTTGCCTCTGATTTCGGTTTACGACACGGCTGATAAAAGGTTGTGTTTGGGTGTTTTAAAGGAGCCCTTTGGTGACTTCAGGCGAGGTCCTGAATATACTAGGACATACTCTAGCTCGGGCCACGTTGGTATACTGCAGTGATGGGTCTGCAATAACGCCGCAAAACAACAATGGCGGCCTACAGGTGAAAATATTTTTTCAAATTTTCTACAAACTAATATATTTTGAGAGATTTTATTATCGTTCTTATATAGCTGGTAAAAACACTGATCATTTAGGAAAATGATGTTCTGGTAGCCAGAGTTCCTTTTAAAGTAGGATACAAATGAGATTTCTAGGAATGAGACCAGTCAAAGTGCATTCAAAACCTAGTTTAAACTTTTTGAAGGTTTAAACTCAGATTTCTAGCATTAAGACCAGTCACAGTGCATTCATAACCGAGTCAAGACTGTTTAAAGTAGGATACAAGTGAGATTTCTAGCATTTAGACCAGTTAAAGTGCAATCAAAACCTAGATAGACTGTTATAAGTAGGTTAAACTCCAATTTCTAGCATTTAAACCAGTCACAGTGCATTCATTACCTTGTTTGGACTGTTTAAAGTAGGTTTAATCTCAGATTCCTAGCATTAAGACCAGTCAAAGTGCATTCATTGCCTAGTTTTGACTGTTTAAAGTAGGATACAAGTGGAATTTCAAGCATTAAGACCAGTCAAACCGCATTCATTACCTAGTTTAGACTGTTTTAAGTTGGAGACGAGTGAGATGTTTTGTATTGAGACCAGTCACAGTACATTCAAAACCTTCTTAAGACTGTATAATTTAGGTTAAAACAGTTTTCGAGCATTTAGACCAGTCAAAGTGCATTCACAACCTAGTTTAGACTGTTTAAAGTAGGTTTAAACTAAGATTTCTAGCATTTAGACCAGTCAAAGTGCATTCACAACCTAGTTCTGACTGTTTAAAGTTAGATACAAGTCAGATTTCTAGCATATACAGTTTTTAATGAGGTTATGAATGTACTTTGACTGGTCTTAATGCTAGAAATCTGGGTTTTAAACCACTTTATACAGTCAAAACTTGATTATGGATGTACTTTGACTGGCCTTGATGCTAAAAATCTGGGTTCCAACCCACTTTATAAAGTCTAAAGTTGGTTATGAATGTGCTTTGACTGGTCTTAATGCTAGAAATCTGGGTTTAACCTGACTTTAAACAGTCTAAAGTTGGTTATGAATGTACTTTGACTGGCCTTGATGTTAGAAATCTGGGTTTTAACTGCGGGTAAAAAACATACTACTAATAATTTGTGGTACTGAGTTATGTTGTTATTTCGTGATAGTAAATCATGAAATTTTGTGATACTGAGTTATCTCAAAATTTCATAATAATGAGTTATGTCATTATTTTGTGATACCAAATGATCACGATATATCGTGATACTGAATTAATCACTTATATTTTTGTAGTATTCTATAATTTACCTGCAGAATATTAGTCATTCTCCCTCGAAATCTAAGCTCTTTGTTGTAGTGTTTTGAGGGGCATTCATGAGAGACAGACACGCCTGTATGTAGTAGAGATGAGACCTGTTGAATGATTAACTGTTGTTGCTGCTGTTTGGCTGAAGAAAATTTAGACAAGATAAAACTGACTGTGGCCCAATTATGACCCACAGCCTGTGAGACAGGAGTTTACATACAAACTGAGGGTTACAGTAAATTATCAGGGGTCTACTTCCAGAGGGTCTGACTGATTATTCCCCCTGTAGAGCCCCATGTATTTCAAAATCAATTTGAGTGTACGAAAACGTATTGTTGTATCACCCACAGTGCTCAATAACTGCAGAATCTCTCCATGTCTTAACCCGAGCATGGAATAGAAATGAACTACTTCATCTAAGTGTGCGACAAGCAGCTCCTCCTTCACTGTTCTCCAGACAGTTTCCACATTCAAACACGAGTTTAGCAATATAATCCCCTTATAACACACTGATTTGGTGTCATGAAACTTCAAGATAACTCAATATCACAAAATAAAGAGATAATTCACTGTTGTGAGATAATTTTTTGATCTACCATGGCAGCAATACACGTCTGTACTAACATTACTATTTTGATACATTTAATTATATTACCCAGCCCTAGCATGTATTCATGCTCATCATTTTGCATTGACTACAGAAAGGAATAATACGTTTTAACAAAAAAATTAAATCTCTTGAAGAAATTTCAAAAAAGTCAAAAGTACCACAAAAATGTACCAGTATTTCACTGAAATATCGGTAGAAAAAAAGAGCTCTTTTTATGATTTTTCCAGTTCACTTTCGTGTTTGTTTTGTAGGTAAATTGTGAAAGAATTACTGTCACTGTGAAGTGCTGTTAATGCTTCAATATAACTTACAATATTTCAGGGGATGGTTGAGCTTTTGTTTTATGATCAATTTAATTGTATGTTAATGTTTCTCGATCAGTTGCCAGGCAACATCATTTTGAATTCCATTAATCCTCACTTGGGGCCCCGACTCAAAAGTTGGAAACGATTGACCTGTTCGTGTTAAAATCGCTCTTGTGGACTGTTATGTACTAATGTAAAACATTTTTAGATGACTACCAGTCAGCATGGCTAGGACTGAAAAAGTCCTTGACCTGTCAGACATCAGAGTTGGACACTGGTGATGAAGAGGAGGCACCAGTTGGTCGAACCAGGAGAAAACCTAAACCAATGTAAGTGTAGATCAAGCTCATTTATTGTGCTGAAATTGATTGATACGTACATACTTTTAAAGAGTTGGGTATTTTTTCACAGTCGGCTTCATTATGGTGGTACCTATTACGAAAGTGACACTGAGTTGCTTCCAAACAGTAATTATAAACTATATTTGATGCTTTATCATATAAGATTACAATGGGTTATGGATTTTGAAACTCAAATGTAAACCAATTTTTTGAGCATGAATTAAAAAAGATTTAAAGAATTAGAGTATAACTTTAAGAGGCCTCAATCAGTTTTTTTTTGTTTATTGTAGCGATTATGGTAAAAAACATGACCATAAAAGTGCAGATGTAGTAGTTGGTGACTAGAAGCATTAATTTTGATTTTTTTATTTCAGATTTATAATGAAAACCAGTTGATAATGACCGTAGGCCAATCCATTAGGTCACCCCAGCTAATTTTCTTGTTTATCAAAATTAAGCCGCTGTAGTTGCGAAAATGCACCCCACACTAAAAAGCCAACATATCACCATTTATTTTATGTACTTGTTCAGTAGGCCTCCACCAAGATCCTCCTTTGCTGCTCCTCCACAACCACCTCCTCCAAGGCCATCCTCCTATGCTGCTCCTCCACAACCACCTCCTCCAGGGTCATCCTCCTATGCTTCTCCTCCACAACCACCTCCTCCAAGGCCATCCTCCTATGCTGCTCCTCCACAACCACCTCCTCCAGGGTCATCCTCCTATGCTTCTCCTCCACAACCACCTCCTCCAAGGCCATCCTCCTATGCTGCTCCTCCAGGGTCATCCTCCTAAACTGCACCTTCCTCTCTTCCTCATCAGCCATTCTATGACTGTCCTTCTCCTGATCACACATTCACTGAAGTGTCTTTACCAGTCCCTTGTCCATCATCTCCATATCAGCCACCTCCAGGACTGTCCACATTTCCTCCACCTCCTCAAACAGCACCACAGCATCCACTGCCATCCTTAGAATTTGATTCATTTACACCCCCCTACAGTGAGGAAACAACCTTGGGAGTCTTCAGGCCCACTGTCAAAGTAGGGCAATCTGGGAGGGAGCCAATTCCCTGCACACGTAAGTGTACTCACCCTTTCCCCATGCAGTTTCAGATTGTATAGATATTTACCCTGTGACTCTCAATCTTTTTTTGCTCATGACCACACTCTGATGTCACAAAGTTTAGTCCACCTCAGACTTAAAAACAGAGAATGTTTTGCAAATTTTTTAATTTTGTGAGTAGACCTCTAAATCAACGTTTTTCAGAAGAAGTATGTGGACTCCTCATTTAAAAAATAGGATCACATAAGGACAAATGCCTTAGCTTCTCAAAATGTTTTTACTTTTTAAAGCTTTTTCCTTTAACGAATCATAACTTTTCTTTGCATGTGGCCATATATGCATGTTGCATATATGTTTGTTTTTGTTTATGCTGTAGGGACTGTTCGCAGGAGTCATGTTGCCGAAAAGGCAACAGACATGGACATCAACCATCATGCCATAAGATGGTTCAACCTCGCTGCAGATCGTGGGGGTGGCCGGAGAGAACGGGCTCTTACAGCTCAAGCCCACCAAGCTGGAGATTCTCAGTGATGGCACAGATGATTGTATTTTTTGCATTCTGACGTTTTTTATTGTTGTTTAACTTGGTTCTTTTTTGATGTTCTGAGAGTGACAGTTCATCATTTTTGAAGATGGTATTTCAAAAAGTGAATTTTAAGAATAAAATGTGATTTTTTTGCCACATCCAAACCTTGTATCATGACACAGATTACGGGTCTGGGTCAGATCCTGACCACAGATCATAGCTCTATCTTATGCACTGGGCCAAGGCCAGCCAAGGTCTGTTGCGGACAAGTAACCCAAATCTTGACAGGTGTCGTGCCAAGGTACTTACCCCCGTCAGAAAGTGTATCCCCTGTCAGCGGGAGCGCGCATGTCGCGTCTGCACTTAAATGATGGAACTTAACGCTGAACAATGACAAATACTAACATGCAGACTGTTGTATGGATGTTGTGAGTGTTACCGTTCTTCTGTGGTGTTCTTTTTAATTATACCTGATTCATGTATCAGAATAAGCAAGTCCAATGTTTGAAATGCTTTGTGAACTGTCGTCCTTTATTAAACCGTGGAGCGCCGTAAGGAACTGATCTGCAAAAGAATCAGCAGTCTTCATATGTAATACTTCATCTTTCTTCATACCATGCTCATACTGTGGAAAAGGCCCAGAGTTACAGGCAGGGCCATAGTCATCCGGAAGTTCCGTGTTCTGTTCTGTTGGAGTGGGAGGGGCCTGCCTGTTGAGTGTGTGATGTTTGCTTTCGTGTGTAGAGACAGATGAGGAGCAGAAAGGAGCAGAGCTTGGGTGTGGATGTGCGTGAATGACAATGTGAGTATTTCTCGAGCGGCAACCTCCGGTCTGAAAAAATGAGACAACACGGAAGTGCTAAAAAGCTGCTGTTCCTCCAGTGACCGCTTGAGGCTGGCTCCAGAAGTACCGGAAGTACTGTATTAACAGACGGGAAAAAGGCCGTAATCGGCATATTTAAAGCCTGGTACAAACTCTGTCTCCCGTCTGGATCGCTAATTTTGCTAACAGCTCCCACTGTGGGGGGGGTGAATTTTTTTCTAACTCGGCCGTTTGGAAGATATTAGGACTAAGCGCTTACCCAATTAGAGCCACAGCTCAGATCACGTGACTGACGGGCACCCAATAGCTGTGAGTTTGGGAACTCGTCATTCGTCCCATTTCCAATATGGCCGCGCCCGTCGTTTAGCCTCAAAACAGAGCTGCAGTAACAGACGGGTGACGTCACGGAGACTACGTCCATGTTTTATACAGTCTATGGTATTTCTATGTCTTTTGTTACTTCTACTATGTTATGTTAATTCCTATTGGTGGAAGTATTATTGTAAGTGATTAATCATATTTCCTAATTTCAGTCAACCACATCTGTAACGCCTGGAGCTCTGTTGAAGTTTGCATTCTGGAAATTGAAGAAGTTAAATTCTGGAACCCTCTCCTCACTTATTCCTGGCCTTAAGTAGTGTTCTGGCCGACACTCGTCATCAACCTGGTGAAACACTACGAATTAGGGACGGTGTTCTTGTTTCTCTTCTACACATACGCTGAGTTTTGATTGCTCTTTGAGATACTTTTTCTTAGCCTCCTGCTTCTATTTACAATCATCCAGAAGTTCAATCCATACTTTCAAAATAATAGCACGTACCCTCCTAACTTAAAGAAGAAATGAGCTCGTCCTTTTAAAACTCTCCATTATTATCAGTCTTAATCAGGAATTAACAGAAAACATAAATGATGATAGTATTTTAAGATTTGACCATTTTAAGGGGGGATACAGATTTTTTTCAGGTGAAATATGGCCTGAAATAATTTGTGTCCCCCTGTATCTTAGAGTAGAGGTGAGCTGGTCCATTAAAACTCTCTAATTTCATCCGTTTTTCTGTGAAATGACCACAAAATAAGTTTCATGATGGTATTTTAAGATTTGACCATTTTAAGGGGGGGTACAGATTTTTTCAGGTGAAATAAGGCCTGAATAGTTTGTATCCCCCTGTGTCTTAGGAAAAAAGTGAGCTAGTCCTTTTAAAACTCTCTCATTTTGTCAGTCTTGTTCTCAAATGACCACAAAATAAATTTCATGACAGTACTTTATGATTTGACTGTTTTAATGGAGGATACAGATTTTTTCAGGTGAAATATGGCCTGAAATAATGTGTATCCCCCTGTATCTTAAGGGAGAAGTAAGCTAGTCCATTTAAAACCTCATGGGCCGGTTTCCCGCTCAGGGATTAAGCCTAGTCTAAGATTAAATCACGTTTTAAACCAGGACTTACCGAAACAGCTTTCTGAGACATGGATTAAAATAGTCTCAGACTTGTCTTAGTCTTGAGTTAAATAATCTCCTTTCTTGAAGGAAGACTAGAGCTAATCCAGGTCTAAATGGCAGCTTTATTTAAACCTGGACAGGGGCAGGTTTAACTTCTGATTAAAGGCTGGATGCTCTACTGTGCATGGTCAACATGGATTATCTTGACTACATCAATGATGCTGGAAGACCACCACTAAGACCAGAAAGAAGATTTCTCAGAGACAGAAGTAACCTGCTGAATGAATTTGATGATAGAAGTTTCCGTGATTGTTTCTGTATGTGCAAAAATGATGCAGCTGAAATAATTTGTTTGCTTCAGACAAAGATCTCATGTAACTCAGCAAGAGGAACTCCTATACCTCCTTCTTTACAAGTACTTGTGACCTTGAGGTTTTTGGCATGTGGAACTTTCTGCCGTGAAACAGCAGATTTGAGTGGTGTGAGTGAGTCCACTGTCTGCAAATTAGTGCACAAAGTCTGCAAAGCTCTATGTGAACTGAGAAAGGATTACATCAAGTTCCCAGCTCCTGTTGATCAGGCCATCTACAAGATGCAGTTCTATGAATATGGGAACTTTCCTGGAGCTGCTGCACAGCAAATCATGGGAGTGAAAACATCTGGAGTTAAGCAAAAAATAGTAAAAGAGTTAAATTTCAAACACAGAGATTCTATTTTGTGCTTGAGTGTATTTTTCATGGGTGTTAGAAAAGTGAGTTTATTCACAATGTGTTGGGAGAAGCCCTTCAACACTGCTGTAGAGTTCATTCATAACAGACATGTGACAGCGACCATCAGTGCTCACGATATATACAATTTATTTATTTATTTTTTTCAGGCTGGTGGAGGCTTTGGTTAATGGTTAAGGCTGGTGGAGGCTTGGGTTAGAGATTAAGGCTGGTGGAGGCTTTAGTTAGAAGATGAGGTTGGTGGAGGCTTTGGTCATAGCTAGAGGCTGGCGGAGCCTTAGCTTAGAGGTTAAGGCTGGTGAAGGCTTTGGATTAAGGTTTCTGCTGGTGGAGGCTTCAGTCAGAGGTTGTGGCTTGTAGAGGCTTTGGTTTGAGGTTAAAGGTGGAGGAGGCTTTGATCAGAGCTAGAGGCTGCTGGAGGCTTTGGATTAAGGTTCAGGTTGGTTGAGGCTTTGTTGAGAAGGTAAGGTTGAACCTCCGAAACCATCCTCTTATTCCGACCACTTCCGAAACCAATCTCCATTTCTGACCACCTCCGAAACCAGTTTACATTTCGGACCACCTCTGAAAATTTTCTCCGATTCTGACCACCTCCGAAACCACTCTTCAAATCCGTCCACCTCAGAAACAAATTTCAATTCCGACCACCTCCGAAACCAATCTCCATTTACGTTGTGCAGGCTTTGGATTAAGGTTAGGGCTGGTGGAGGCTTGTGATAGAGGTAAATGCTGGTGTTTGCTCAAGTGATGCTGGTGGAGGCTTTGGTCAGAGCTAGAGGCTGGTAGAGGCTTTTGATTGGGGTATAGGCTGCTGGAGGTTTTGGTAAGAGGTTGAAGCTTGTAGAGTCCTTTGATTTAGGTTAAGGCTGGTGGAGGCTTCGGTAAGAGGCTAGGGTTGATGGACGCTTTTGATTGAGGTATAGGCTCGTGGAGGCTTCATTAAAGGTTGAGAATGCTGGAAGTTCTGAAAAAGTGTTAGGCTGATGGAGGCTTTGGATAAAGGTTTCGGCTGGTGGAGGCTTTGGTGAGAATTTAAGGCTTATGGAGGCTTTGGTTAGAGTTTCAGGCTGGTGAAGGCTTTGGTTTGAGGCTAAGGCTGGTGGAGGCTTTGGTGAGAATTTAAGGCTTATGGAGGCTTTGGTTAGAGTTTCAGGCTGGTGAAGGCTTTGGTTTGAGGTTAAGGCTGGTGGAGGCTTTGTTTGGAGGTTAAAGTTGGTGGAAGCTTTAAATAGAGGGTAAGGCTGGTGGAGTCTTTGTTTTAAAGTTAAGTCTGGTGGAGGCTTTGAATAGATGCTAAGGCTTGTCGCGGCTTTGGTGAGAGGTTAAGGCTGGTTAAGGCTGGTTGAGGCTTTGTTGAGAAGGTAAGGTTGATGGAGGCTTTGGTAGGAGGATTAGGCTGGTGAAGGCTTTGGTTAGAGGTTAGGACTGGTGGAGGCTTTGGTCAAAGGTAAAGTGTGGTGGAGACTTTTAAAAGAGGCTAAGACTGGTGGAGGCTTAACTGAGAGGTTGATGCTGGTGGAGTCTTCGGTTAGAGGTTAGGGCTGGTGGAGGCTTTTGAAAGTGGGTCAGGCTGGTGGAGGCTTTGGTTAAAGGTTAAGGCTGGTGGAGGCTTTGGTAAAAGTTAAGAGCTCTTGGTTGCTTTTTTTAAGGGGTAAAGACTAGTGGAGGCTTTGATTAAAGTTGAAGGCTGGTGGAGGCTTCGGTAAGAGGTTAGGGTTGATGGATGCTTTTGATTGAGGTATAGGCTCGTGGAGGCTTTGATTAAAGGTTGAGAATGCTGGAAGTTCTGAAAAAGTGTAAGGCTGATGGAGGCTTTGGATAAAGGTTTCGGCTGGTGGAGGCTTTGGTGAGAATTTAAGGCTTATGGAGGCTTTGGTTAGAGTTTCAGGCTGGTGAAGGCTTTGGTTTGAGGCTAAGGGTGGTGGAGGCTTTGGTGAGAATTTAAGGCTTATGGAGGCTTTGGTTAGAGTGTCAGGCTGGTGAAGGCTTTGGTTTGAGGTTAAGACTGGTGGAGTCTTTGTTTTAAAGTTAAGTCTGGTGGAGGCTTTGAATAGATGCTAAGGCTTGTCGCGGCTTTGGTGAGAGGTTAAGGCTGGTTGAGGCTTTGTTGAGAAGTTAAGGTTGATGGAGGCTTTGGTTAGAGGTTAAGACTGGTGGAGGCTTTGGTCAAAGGTACAGGCTTGTGGAGACTTTTTAAAGAGGCTAAGACTGGTGGAGGCTTAACTGAGAGGTTGATGCTGGTGGAGTCTTCGGTGAAAGGTTAGGGCTGGTGGAGGCTTTTGAAAGTGGGTCAGGCTGGTGGAGGCTTAGGTAAGAGGATAAGGCTGGTGGAGGCTTTGGATAAAAGTTTCGGCTGGTGGAGGCCTGGTGAGAAGTTAAGGATGGTGGTGGCTTTAGTCGGAGGTTGAGGCTGGTGGAGGCTTTTAATTGAGATATAGGCTGGTGGAGGCTTAAGTCAAGGGTGAGGGCTGGTGGAAGCTTTGAAAAAGGGCTAGGCTGGTGGAGGGTTTTAATTGAGGTATAGGCTGGTGGAGGCTTTGGTCAGAGGTTTAGGCTGGTGGAAGTTTTGAAAGAGGGTAACACTGGTGGAGGCTTTGGATATTGGTATCTGCTGGTGGAGGGTAAGGATTAAGGTTTCTGCTGGTGGAGGCATTGGTGAGAAGTAAAGATTGATGGAGACCTTGGTTCCGAGCATTAGGCTGGTGGAACATTTCATAGAGGCCAAGACTGATGGAGGCTGTGGTGAGAGGTTATTGCTGGTGGAGGCTTCGGTAAGAGGTTAAGACAGGTGGAGGCTTTTGATAGAGGCCAAGACGATTGGAGGTTTTGGTTAGAGGTTTAGACTGGTGGAGGCTTTGGTCAAAGGTTAAGGCTGGTGGAGACTTTTAAAAGTGGCTTAGATTGGTGGAGGCTTTACTGCGAGGTTGATGCTGGTGGAGGCTTCAGTTAGAGGTTGTAGCGTGTCACTGATTAATCAACATCGGCCATCATGTAGCCGATATATACAATTTTTTTTTTTTTTTTTTCAGGCTGGTGGAGTCTTTGGTTAATGGTTAAGGCTGGTGGAGGCTTTGGTTAGAGGGTAAGGCTGGTGGAGGCTTTAGTTAGAAAATAAAGTTGATGGAGGCTTTGGTCATAGCTAGAGGCTGCCTGAGGCTTTGGTTTAAGGTTAAGGTTGGTTGAGGCTTTGTTGAGAAGTGAAGGTTGATGGAGGCTTTGGTAGGAGAATAAGGCTGGTGGAGGCTTTGGTCAAAGGTAAAGGTTGGTGGAGACTTTTAAAATAGGCTAAGACTGGTGGAGGCTTAATTTAGAGGTTGATGCTGATGGAGTCTTCGGTGAGAAGTTAAGGCCGGTGGAGGCTTTTGAAAGTGGGTCAGGCTGCAGAGGTCTTTGTTTAAAGATAAGGCTGGTTGAGGCTTTACTTGAAGGTTGAGGTTCATGGAGACTTTGTTCAAAGGTATAGGCTGGTGGAGGCGTTAGTTTAAAGTTAAGGGCTAGTTGTGCCTTTTTTTAGGGGTAACGACTGGTGGGGGCTTTGGTTAACGGATCAGGCTGGTGGAGGCTTTGGTCAGAGGATAAAGCTAGTGGAGGCTTTGGTTAGAGGTTGAGGCTGCTGGAGGCTTTGGTAAAAGTTAAAGGCTCATGGTGGCTTTTTTTAAGGTGTAAAGACTGGTGGAGGCCTAGGTCAGAGGTTAAGGCTGGTGGAGGCTTAGGTCAGAGGTTAAGGCTGGTGGAGGCTTTGGTATAGGTTTAGGCTGGTGGAGGCTTTGGTTAGAGGTTTAGGCTGGTGGAGACTTTGGTTAGAGGTAAAGGCTGGTTGAGGCTTTGGTTAGAGGTTAAGGTTGGTGGAGGCTTTGGTATAGGTTTAGGCTGGTGGAGGCTTTGGTATAGGTTTAGGCTGGTGGAGGTTTGGTATAGATTTAGGCTTAACCCAAAACTCTGAGCCTCCACCAGCTTAAACCTCTAACCAAAGCCTCCGCCAGCCTTGACCAAAAGATCAAAGCCTCCACCAGCCTTAGCCCTAAACTCAAAGCCTCCACCAGCTTTAACCTCTACCCAAAGCCTCCCCGGTCTTAACCTCTAACCAAAGCCCCCATCAGCCTCTAGCCAAAGCCTCCACCAGCCTTTAACCAAAGCCTCCACCAGCCTGAACCACTGACCAAAGCCTCCACCAGCCTCAACCTCTAACCTCGGCCTCCATCAACCCAAACCTCTAATCAAAGCCTCCACCAGCCATAACCTCTAACCAAAGCCCCCATCAGCCTCTAGCCAAAGCCTCCACCAGCCTCGACCTCTAACCTCAGCCTCCATCAACCCAAACCTCTAATCAAAGCCTCCACCAGCCTTAACCCTAAACTCGAAGCCTCCACCAGCTTAAACCTCTAACCAAAGCCTCCAACAGTCTCATCCTCTAACAAAAGCCTCCACCAGTCTCAACCTCTAACCAAAGCCTCCACCAGCCTTAGCCCTAAACTCAAAGCCTCCACCAGCTTTAACCTCTACCCAAAACCTCCCCGGTCTTAACCTCTAACCAAAGCCCCCATCAGCCTCTAGCCAAAGCCTCCACCAGCCTTTAACCAAAATCTCCACCAGCCTGAACACTGATCAAAGCCTCCACTAGCCTCAACCTCTAACCTCGGCCTCCATCAACCCTAACCTCTGACCAATACCTCCACCAGCCTCAACCTCTATCCAAAGCCTCCACCAGCTTCAACCTCCAATCAAAGCCTCCACTAGCCTCAACCTCTAACCAAAGCCTTCATTAGGACTCTTGCAGATTTTTTTGGTCAAAAAAACCCCACAAACCGACAACACCTGACCTGAACCCATCCATTTGTAGTACCCAAGCCAGTAACTTCCACACACACACACACACTCACACTTCAAACCTTAGAGATATGACCTTTATGACTGAATGAAGCCTGATCCTCTCAGAAAGACTCCAACCAAAGCCTCCACCAGCCTTAACCTCCAACTAAGCCTCCACCAGGATACTTGTTGAAGACTATTGATGATGCATGTTGAGGACTCCTGAGAATTCTTCTGAGGACTTCTTAGGGTGCATCTGGAAGCTAAAAGTAGCTGACTGTGACTCTCTGAAGGTGATCTGCTTGAAGGTCTGGTCTACAAAAATAGGAACATGACTGAGGGAGTTAGAGATTTTCCAGGTGGGAAAAGTGAAACATAAATCAACCAGCTGCCGATCAATACTGTGTGTAAAATCTGAGGTGGAGGTTGAAGCTTACCTGTGTTTTTTAGCAGGAGCTCTTGACCAGGAGGTGGAACTTTATAAATTTGTAAATGGACGTTGAGGTCACGTGTTGATTGGAGGACTCTTAAAGATTCTTGTGGTGGTTTTTGAGCATTTTTGTGGAGGACTCTTGAGGATGCTTGTAGAGGAAGTTGGTAAGAAGTTCCAAGTTGTAGCTGATGTTCAGGTCAGTCAGAGAAGTCTCATCTCTGACTGTCCGCCAGAATCTACAGGTGGAGGAGGCTTCAGGCGGAAGATGAAGGTTCCAAGAAATGGAGGTGCCATTGAGACTATAGGCGGAGGCTAAAGGAGGTGTCCAAATGGATTAATTCATTCACTGGTCATCTTCAGTCTCCAGGTGGAGGTTTGACTCTCAAATCTCTTCATGAGTCAGCAGGAAAATGACTCAGTAGGTTTCCAGAGAAGCTTCAGGTGGAGGTCAGAGGCATGAACGAGTTGATGAAGATGGGTATTCCACTTAGAGCATGAAGATAAACTAAACCCTGGGGTGTAACCTGAAGTTTCACTTGTAGCTTTTGTCTGTCTGGGTGGCTGATTGGGGCTATAGTTGGAGGTTGAGATGTTGTTTGGGCAATTTTACAGATTTCTGCTGTCTGCAGGTGGAGGCTGGGTCAGCTGATGGCTGGTGGAGGCTGTAGATGTTGTTTAAGATGGTTATGGAGCAGGTTTTCCACATTTCTGCTGTCCAAAGGTGGAAGCTAGATCAGCAGTTGGCAGGTGGAGAAGGTGAAGCTGAGGTTTTGGTGTTTGGTGAAGCTTGATTTTGGCTTTTTGCTGTCCGCAGATGGAGGCTGGGTCAGCTGATGGCTGGTGGAGGCTTTAGGTGGTGGTTATTGAGATGGTTATGGAGCAGGTTTTTCACAATTCTGCTGTCCAAAGGTGGAAGCTAGTTTGCAGGTGGAGAGGGTGAAGCTGAGGTGTTGGTGTTTGACGGAGCTTGATTTTGGTTTTCTGCTGTCTGCAGATGGAGGCTGGATCAGCAGGCGGCAGGTGGAGGCTTTTGTTGAAGAACTAGGACAAGGACTAGGAAGGTTATTTTTTTAATCACATTCTGATCTAGGTGGAGGCTAGATCAGCAGGTGACTGGTGCATTCTTGATTCAGGACAAATCTGGAGATGGAGCATTTGTCCAGCTTTCTGCTGTCTGCAGGTGGAGGCTAGACCAGCAGGCTGCTGGAGAGCTGCTCTGGTTGAAGGACATGGCTGGTGACAAATCCGTGTTTTTAACCATCTGCTGATCCAGCCTTCACCTGCAGGTGGAGGTGAAATCAGCAGTTGGCTGGTGTAGGGTCCGGTTGGTCTTCATGTTTGGTGACGGAGCATTTTTCCAGCAGGTGGAGGCTAGATCAACAGTAAGCTGGTAGATTCTCCTGTAGGGAAAAAGCTGGTGACAAATTAGGTTTTTTTAGCTACCTGTTAATCCTGCCTCCACCTACAGGGGAAGGCTGGATCAACAAGTAGCTGGAGAAGGTTCTGGTTGTTTGTCATGTTCGGTGATGGAGCATTTTCCCGGCTTCTTGCTGTCTGCAGGTGGAGGCTAGATGAGCAGTCGGCTGGTGAATGCTCCTGTGGAGACAAAGCTGGTGACAGATCAGTATTTTAGCCACCTTCTAATTGAGACTCCACCTGTTGGTGGAGGCTGGTTTAGAAGGTGGCTGGTGCATTCTTGGTGGAGGACAATTCAGGTGATGTAGCATTTTCCAGCTTTCTGCTGACTGCAGATGGAGTCTAGATCAGCAGCCAGCTGGTGGATGCTTTTGTTAAAGGACAAGTCGGTGACATACATTTTTTTGCCACCTGCTGATCCTATAGGTGGAGGCTGGATCAGCAGGTGGCTCTTGTTGTTGTTTCATGGCTGAGTTGTAAATGTGTGTTGCTGATGGAGAAGGCTACAGAAGGGTGGATGGAGGATGTTTCTGATGCTGGCTGTCAGAGGTCAGACGATGTTTGTGTGGGTGGAGGTGAACTTCAAGACTAAAGTAACTTAAAGACTAAAGAAACTTAAAGACTAAAGTAACTTAAAGACTAGAGAAACTTAAACTTATCTACTTTTACAGGTAATATATGTGTGGGTGGAGGTGAACTTAAAGACTAAAGAAACTTAAACTTATCTACTATTTACAAGTAATATATGTGGAGGTTAACTTAAAGACTAAGGTAACTTAAACTAAAAGACTAAAATGACTTAAACTAATCTATTATTTACATGCGTCATTTTAGTTTTAGTGCTTTGCTCTTTTCTTTAAAGGCTCGTCTGGAGTCGGCTGTTCAGGAGCCGGCTCCCCCTCAGTTTTAGTCTGGGGGATCATGGGAGGATAACGGCCTTCATGATGGGTTATACTCACGTGAACCCTACCATCCCCGTCCACAGTCTCTTTAAACTGCTGATAATTCAGCCGCTTCCAGAGTCTGTGCTTTATCTGGAGTCCCAGACCCAGATCATATGGAACAGGGCGTCCATCTGCATCTCTGTGAGGAGAAGAGGAAACAGACACATTTTATCACAACTGAGAACAAGCTGAAAAACCTGAAGAGAGAAACAATCTGTGACCAGTTTGAAGAAGAAGGTAAAGAATATAAACATACTTCAGCAGAGGATCCACCACCTCATGGTAGATTCTCCTGAACTCTTCTACTGGAAGGTTGTTGACCAGCAGAGGCTCATCTTTGGGCTCCTCAGGACTGGACACCAGCTGACCAGTCCTGGGGGGTAAAGGTGAGGCCACTGGCAGGTCCTAGGGGCAGATGGAAGCAGAGGTAGGTTTGGCAGGTGGAGGAGGAGGGGGCACGGGGCTCCTCTTCCTCTTCCTCTTCTGAGGCTGGAGACCTGGAGAAGAGCAGCAACACAACAGTGTCAACATTTATGCCAACTTCTCATTCATCAACATCACATATTTATCATCTGAGGAGAGGAGGAGGCTTTGTTTGAGAAGTGAAGGTGTCTTACCTGACCGTCTCCATGGCAGCAGGAACAGTTTGGAGTCCCTCCAGCACGGCATGCCTGGCGTGTGGAGATTCTCCTCCTCCTGCAGTAGTCGTGGTCCCTCAGGGCAGCGGGAACAACAAACTGCAACAGCACAATATTTTTGTTTAATATTTAAGAAAAATCAACTGTCGATTTCAAGGCTATTATTTCACAGTTTCCTGTTTTAAGTTGAATTTTTTTCTTTCAAATCAAATGACTAGAGTTGGATGATTAATCTCTGTTGTTCCTGAAATTTAAGCCCACTTCAAGTTGTGTTTATCTGCAAAGGCGCTGAATAAAAATGAGCTGAACAGTCATTTCCTCATCTCCTGTTCAAAGTATATTAGAAATGTATGCCCTGAATTTATGAATGATTAAAAAAAAAGAATTGAAAAACAAAAGAGGAAGAAGAGTGTGGCTGTTTGACTGTTAACCAATTATTAGACAGCTTGTCACAGAGCTAAACAGGCTTCTTTAAAAGATGAACAAGGTGCTATTGAGTAAAAAAAAAAGAAAGAAAAAAAAATTCACCCACTCAAATCATGTTTGGGTTATTTATTTATTTATTTATTTTTATTCTTTTTTTATGTATTTCTAATTTGTTTTGATTTTTTTCAGTTTTATTACTGTTGATGTTATTTAAAAAATGAAACTGTTTAAACATTGTTCATAATGATATACTGTATGTTAGATTGTTATTGTTTTCAACACTTTAAATTATACAATTATTAGCTTTGGCAACATGTGAAAAACCTTCCAGTCAATAAAGGTTATTTTGAATTTGTATTTGAAGTCACATCCTGCCTCAAGTTTCATGTGTAACACAACTAGAATGCTTTATTAGTTTATGTCACATTACTAAGTATATAATTCATCCTACGAAATGTTACAGAGTATTTCATGTTGTATATATATTTTTTCTTTTTAAGAAAAAAACATGTACTATAACATCGTGTCATGTCCTGTTTTAGACAAGACATTAAAACAAAAATAATAGCCAAGAAGACTCTAATATGTTTTTTTTTATTTGTAAATGACCTGAACTCTCCAGACTGTTTTAATTAACTACAAAACCATTTTTAATCACCGAAACCATGAGGCTCTGTTCTCAATGCAAAATCATAAGAAAAATTAAAATGATCAACATTAATTCAACAATAACCATTTAGAACACAAAGATTATAGAATCAAAGTCTGATTTTAAACGTGTCTTTGCATTCAAAGCAGTGATAGGACACTTTTCTGTGAGCAGATCGCAGGCCTGCTGCACACCAAGTCTTTCTGACATGATGTCAGTCACTAAGACCTGAGCTCAGGAACCTTTAAAACCTTATGAATCCTCATCACCATCCTTCCAAACCCGATTGGATCAAAATGTGTTTCTTTGTGGATTATTTTCTCACGTCGCAGGTGCAGACCTTGTTCCACTTTTACGGCCTCCTCTGTTCTCTCTGTGAAGCATTTATGGTCACCCCTATGTTCTTTTATTCTGCCACTGATTTGAAATGAACCTGTATAACTTCAGATACCAGCAGGTTTCTGTCCTTGCATAGACCTGAGTAAATGTGGGAACACAGATGGTCCCAGTGACAGTGTTTAACTCTGTCCCATTAGAAATACACTGAAACATGACCTGAACGATTTCACAGGTTCAAGATTCCCCCAAAAACCACACTGGAAGATCCAGTATCCATCGAAATAGATGAGGCAGATTTGAGTCCTCAATGTATGAATATTTGTAGCACCTCAAAAATAATAAAATATGTTAGTGACCACCTAAAGAATATCAATTTGGTAACACTTTACTTGACGCCTATGTTTATACCACATTGTAAATACATTTATGTCGTCTTATAATGACATTATAGCACTGTACAACTACCGTTATAAGCATTCATAAGTTACTATCAATAATCATAACACACTATAAAGCATTTACTCATCACTTATAAGGTCAGGTATTATAATATGTTATATCTGTTAACAACTCACTGACAATGCCCACATAGATAATGCATTATACAGCTATTTATCATACTCTTACAAACATGTATAACTATCATTATAAACACCAATAAGTTACCATAACTCTTTATAACAATGAGCATGACATATTCACACACTCATTAAGGGGCTACGATGATAAACAGAAGTCCTTCAAATTAAAAAAAAAAAAAAATACACATCTTTTTTTATCTATACAAGAACAACAGATAACATAGCAAAACGTATTTTTTATTCACTGTTGTGACCCCTTCAAAAAACTTATATGGCAACTATGATAATTATAATACCCTTTGATCCTTGCAACAAAAATCGGTGATCAAGAGACCAACAATCATCTTATAAGACATTATAAATTGCTAAATAATATGTTATGCTCATCGTTACAAAGAGTTATGGTAACTTATGAGTGTTTATAATGATGGTTATACATGTTTATAAGAATATGATAAATATCTGTAGATTGCATTATCTACATGGGCATTGTCAGTGAGTTGCTAACAGTTATAACATATTATCATACCTGACCTTATAAGTGATGAGTAAATGCTTTATAGTGTGTTATGATCATTGTTATAAAGCATTATTGTAACTTATGAATGTTTATGACTGTAGTTATACGGTGTTATAATGTTCTTATAAGACATTATAAATGTATTCATAATGCGGTATACACATAGGCGTCAAGTTAAGTGTTACCATGAATTTCAATCAAAAGAAAATGGTTTTTTTGTGTTGTTTTGTTTTCTTTTTTTTAACAACTGTTGAATGTCTAAATGAGTCAAATATGTTGCAACCACTAAGTTTGGATTAAAATGTGGAAGACTGCAGCTAAATGTTTTGACAACAAACCATATCCTACAAAAAACTGAATACACTTTGTAGAAGTTTCACTTTATTTTAAAAGTGGAAATTATTCAACCAGAATTTCCCCTTCAAAATAACTATGAAAGTCTCAAAATTGTTTAAAACAGGGCCCATTTTTTAAACTTGGAACAAATGGTAAAGATACTCTGCATAAACCAGGAAAATAATTAAATGTTGTTCGATAAGAAAATAAATAAATAAAGCTGTTTTCAACACAAAAATTAAACAATAGCCATCTAAATATTTTGAGATTTTTAGTTTTACAAGTGTTTCTCTCTATTTCAAATACTCTTTCAGTAACACTTGAAGTCTCCAAATTACTTTCAAGTGAGACTAAATTGCCAACTGGGCGCATACAGATTAAAAATATTCTGCTTAGAGCAACAAAAATAATGTAATGAGAGTAACTCTGCTGAAAAAGGTTCTGAAACAAACTAAACAACAACTTTTCTCGTGATTTTAGTGGGAGAAAACCTGTCAAATGGAAACATCTCAAATGAATAAAAACTCAGAAAAAATCAAAATAAGTGTGAATTCACACGTGACCAAATATTTGAACTAAGTGTAAGTGAACTTAAATGTTGAGGATTGAACAAATGAAGTGTAAAGTGGTGCCTTTGAGTTCAGACTGATTTCCTGTTAAACTAATGATCTGACAGATGTTGACAGCACAGGTGCATTTAAATAACTTCAGTGAATAATCCTCTATGACATTTACAGAGGCTACATTTGGACTTTAGCTGGTTTCATGTCTGAGGATGAGCTCAGTCTGAGTCTTCACAGAGTCTAAAAGTTTAAAGTCTTTATTTCTTACACTGTCCATGAGAGAAGTTGATGAGTCGCTGTTTTCTCTCTGATTCAGATGAAGAAATCTTCAGCAGCACAGATGAATCCGCACTTGTCGTTCAGATCAACCTGTAAAAAGTTTTCTCGGCCGAAAGTTGGTTCCGGATAAAGTTTGATCCAAATGATGCACCTGGAGACGGAGAACGCGCGCACGCGGACCTAAGGTACCAACGATTCCAGTCTTGAATGGAATTGTTATACTTGAAACTAGGTTAGTGTCTCGTCTTATGGACTCGAGTTTAAGTGTCGCTTGTCTCGTACCTACACTTATTCTAGTAGACTTTATTAAACAGCTGTGTTCAGTCTAAACATCAGCACTTTCAGCACTTTAGCGCTCTCTGATCCTCACCCTCACTTATATTAAATCATAACAGACATAGTTCAAAAACCACAGATAGTTGTCACTGCTCACTCAGAGCTTTAGATTTCGTTCATATTCTGAATATATTTATCTGTTGAAGAAATTTCAGAGCAATGGGGTAGATGTGTGCGCGGTGCGCATTTGACGCACTTGACGTAGCTGCGTTAACTTCATGAATAGTTTCAGTCTTTTGGAGTCAGATCAGGAACAGACAGGATCGAGCCAAACTGATTCATAGATTTATTTTTTCCAGTTAAAAAAGGTTTTTATAAATGGAGTGTCCCCTCATGTTTGATCAAATCCTCCCGATTGACTCGTCTGAGCTTCACATTTTTACTCCAGTTTTTCCTTTAATAAGAAAATCTTGTTGCATTTTGCTGAACTCTGCTTTCCTTTTTTCTGAGGTTTATTATTATTATTATTATTATTATTATTATTATTATTATCATTATTATTAATAATAATAATAATAATAATAATAATTTTATAATGAAGAAATAATAGTAATTTAATCACTTTCTGATTTATGGCGGTGAGGCTGAAAGTTTTATTATCCTTTTTTCACTTTATTTTATTCTACCATTTAGGTTTTTAAAGGTTCAACAGTCTGTGTTTCACTTTACCATGAGAAAAAAAAATCTTTCAAAATGACTCTGATCCATTTGGGGAACTTTGAATATTAAATATTCATATTGCAAACTTTTTTTATTATGAGCAATATCTACCAACTTAAGTTGTTTGCAACACAAAAATGTGATAATGGCAATTAAATGACTTTGACACATCTAGGACCCTAGTATTTCTTAAATTTTGAATGTTCCCTTTAATGATACTTGTAGACTTGAAACTGTTTTCAGTAGGACCCAGGCTGTCAACTGAGTACACACATAAAAATAATGCCCTGCTTGAAATGATACAATCTAAATATAATCAGAGTAACTCTGCTAAAATAGTTTATCAACCTCTGTTGTCTCTGAATTCGAGCCCAAACAGCTCATGTTCATGTGTGAGGCCCCTGAGCTAAAACAAGCTCAACAACCACAACTGACCTCCAAACATTAAACTTTATGAGCATTTTGTTCAGGTTTTCCCTTCATTTTAATAAGTGGGAGAAGTTTCAGAAATTAAGTACATATACAGCTCAAATCAATCAAAACCAAAACATCAAGTTCTGATGTATTTTTATCAGACCTTTGGTAGATCAGCATCTTCAGAAACTCAGCTGTCAAGTTTTTTTTAACCCTGTCATGTTTCAAAAACAATTCAAATCAAGTTACTGTGAATTTTTATTTAACCAGATAATCTAATAAAATGTAAGTGAACATGACTGAGGATTAAACACTTTATGTCTCTGTACTTCACAGATTTCAAAGTAATATTTTGTCATGACACTCATCAGGAGCTGGTCAATAACCACAACATGTAACCCCTAATATTGTTTATTAAAACAAAAATTTCAGTCTACAAGAAACTTGACGAACTCACTGAAAAACCCAGTAAAAAGATGTGCATGTTTATAATGAGCTGTTGTTTGTAAAGTGGAGCCTGTGAGTTAAGCCTGAATTCCTGTTAAACTAATGATCTGACAGATGTTGACAGCACAGGTGCATTTAAATAACTTCAGTGAATAATCCTCTAAGACATTTACAGATGCTTCATTTGGACTTTAGCTGGTTTCATGTCTGAGGATGAGCTCAGTCTGAGTCTTCAGAGTCTAAAAGTTTCAGTCTTTATTTCTTACACTGTCCATGAGAGAAGTTGATGAGTCGCTGTTTTCTCTCTGATTCAGATGAAGAAATCTTCAGCAGCACAGATGAATCCGCACTTGTCGTTCAGATCAACCTGTAAAAAGTTTTTCTCGGCCGAAAGTTGGTTCCGGATAAAGTTTGATCCAAATGATGCACCTGGAGACGGAGAACGCGCGCACGCGGACCTAAGGTACCAACGATTCCAGTCTTGAATGGAATTGTTATACTTGAAACTAGGTTAGTGTCTCGTCTTATGGACTCGAGTTTAAGTGTCGCTTGTCTCGTACCTACACTTATTCTAGTAGACTTTATTAAACAGCTGTGTTCAGTCTAAACATCAGCACTTTCAGCACTTTAGCGCTCTCTGATCCTCACCCTCACTTCTGTTAAATCATAACAGACATAGTTCAAAAACCACAGATAGTTGTCACTGCTCACTCAGAGCTTTAGATTTCGTTTATATTCTGAATATATTTATTTGTTGAAGTAATTTCAAAGTAATGGGGTCGATGTGTGCGCGGTGCGTATTTGACGCACTTGACGCAGCTGCATTGACTTTATTAAAAAATTTCAGTCTTTTGGTGTCAGATCAGGAACAGACAGGATTGATTTTTATCCATTTAAAATGGTTGATATCTCTTCATGTTTGATAAAATACTTCAGGTTTCACTCGTCTGAGCTTCACATATTTTACCACTTGTGCTTCCTCAACAGGAAATCTTGTTATAGTTTACTGAACGCAGGGTTTTTTTTATGTCTTTTTCTCTCCTTTTAATCAAGAAATAGTAGTCATGTAATCGGTTTATGTCTTTTGGGGGGTGTAGGTGAAGGTCTAGATGATTTTTATTTCACTGAATTAAAATTGCTATTTTATACTTTAATATTTTAAAGTTCAACAATCTGTGTTCCACCTGACAAAGTGAAAGTTTTCCTTATTTAAGTCTTTTTGAAAATAGGCATGATTGATTTAGGGGACTTAGAAAATTTAATCACTATATTGCAAACGTTTTTAATTAATGTAATAAAATGTTATATTTATTACATTTAATTTAAATATAACATTTTATTTACATAAAAAAAATGAATTCTTTAATAAATAAAAATAATTAAAAAACAAAACAAAACAGAAGAACCTCAGGGACACGTACACAATTCCTCGATAGCCAGCCCGTTCCCCCACGAGATAATAAGCTACTCAGCTGGGTCCAGATTAAGCACAACTGTGCCAGTGTGACCGTAGTTACTGGTGTTGCTGGTGATGGGTGCAAAGACGAGTCAAGGCAGATGGAGTTTCCAAACATTTATTCTCTGTAATTAAGGGACACAGACAAATCATCAATTTTTGCAAGGCAGCTGATCTGGGGTTCGCTCCCAAGCGGAGACATCAACAAACTGCACTCATTACATTCATATGTGTGTGTGTGTGTGTGTGTGTGATCAGGAGGATGATGTGTGTGTGTGTGTGTGTGTGTGTGTGTACGTGTGATCGTGATCGTATAGTGGCATTTAAAGAAATCAGAATGAAATCAATACATAACTAAAGTAATAAAAAACCATTAAATAAACTTTAGGATCATGTTTTTTGCATCAAGCAATATCACCTTTTAAGAGTAAGTATTTTGAGAAAAAGAAGGAAAGAAGGGTGTGATCGTCATTGTAAATGATTGTGTAAATGTGTATGATTTCATTAACTCATCAACTAATACATTTCAACAACATACCTGTAATTAAGGGACACAGACAAATCATCAATTTTTGAAAGGCAGCTGATCTGGGGTTCGCTCTAAAAAGAAAAGAGTTAGGAGGATGAGACGGACGTTAGACGGACGTTAGACGAACGTTAGACAACAGTTAGCGGCTAATGTGAAGCTAACTGACGTTTCATTTCTACATTCATATAATACGCTACAAAAACATAGGACTCAGACTTATACACCTCATCCTTCATCACAATACTGTACTGGGTGATGAAATACGGAACTTTTAAGTAATTTTATAAACTGTTAACAACTAATTATCATGACAAGAAGGAGGAGCGAACCTGAGATCAACTTACCCCAAGCGGAGACATCAACAAACTGCACTGACGTGATGCGCAGCATCGACGTGATGCGCAGCATCGACGTCGTTACCTTCCGCTCGGACTTTCAAAATAAAACAATATAATAACATAAAGTGTCTGTCTCCCAAATTTTATCAGAATTTAAACACTGAATTATTTACACTGTTACACCAGCTTCATAAATTAATTTGTGAATTTGAAATTTCACATGAGCCTTTACTTGGGGCTCCAATCTCTCCAGGGAAGGAGCGAGGCTATCGAGGAATAGTTGATCCTCAGAGCAGGGCGGCTGTGGTGCAGGAGGATGAGACTGAAGAGCCTGGAGCAGCAACCGCTGGATCTCCCCATTGGCGTCCTCATCCTCCCGCACTCTTCTGGTTCTCTTCCTCCCTGTATGTCGAAGAAACACAATGCATAAAATCAATTTGTGTGTGATGATGCAAAAACTGTGCACCTTATGTGAAAAAGAGGCCAAAATTTGTCATGCACATACCACTCCGAGGTGTCAGCAGTGAGGGTGGGGCAGCAGCAGGGGCAGAGCAAGAAGGGCTGGGAGTTGGGGAAGCTGGTGGGGCCAGGGAAGCTGGTGGGGCCTGGGAAGAGACAGCAGGCTCCTCCTCCTCCTCATCAGGAAATTCTTCTTTTGCATTTATGACAAAAATGTATGAATTTTACAAACACATAAAAATACACTCAAATCAAACAGTTCAGCCACAGTAATACCAGCAAAACCAAGTCTCCACAACACTTTTTAAACTGTTGATTAGTTGAGGCTGTGAAAAATAAATACATTTGCTGAGTCTGACAGCAGACATCCTCCTACATGATGATGTATTTTATTAACAAACCTCTCTGAGATGAGCCTGCTGTCTCCTTCCTCCAACTCCCTACTCTGGGGGGTCCAATCCTCCTCGACCCCCTGCTCCATGTTTCCACTGGTTGCTCTTGGAGCAATAAAGGGGTCGAGGAAAGAAAGGACCCCCAGGTACCTCCACTTTCTTCCTGACCCTGCTGCTGACCCACTCTTGGGGAGCTTTTTTCGCTCCTTTGTGTTCCTGAGGCTCTTCCACTGTTTTTTACACTTTTCAACGGTAAAAACATAATGCACGTAGATCGATGAATTCTAAGCTGCCTTTGTTGAATGAACAAGAGGTGAAGGTACGTCAGTAAAGCTAGCCATGTTAGCATGCTAGTGCAACAGACTGAAAAAAGTGATGCAATACGAGCAAAACAGAGAAAAAAAAAACTGACTTGGTTCTCCAAGCTCCTGGCTTATGCTCACCCAGGCCCGATCCTTCATGTGCCTGTCCTTATATAAAGGACAGGTCACAGCGTATAGCTCTGGGTGAGCAGCAACAGCGATGATAAGTCCCTCCATTTTTGTAAAGACAATGAAAAGTCCGCCGAAACCCCGGAACGCTCTTCCTCAGTGACGATATCCACGCTGATTGGCTGTCGCGGCGCGTCTAAACGCTCGCTCGCTGGAAAAGTTCAATTATTTCAACTCGAGCGTCAAGCGTCAAGCGTCGAGCGATTTTTCGCTTGAACGCTTGACGCTTGACGCTCGACGCCCGCGATGGAGCGTCAACTCGCGGGTTTAAATTGACTTTGTATGTAAAGTTGACGCGCGACCAATTTTTATCGCTTTTGGTGGGTACACCCCGTTAAGGCAGTGCAACATTAAGATGGAAAATACGTTCAAAAAACGAAAAGGTGGTGCAGAGAAACTTAGAGACAAGAAAAGAAAAGCAGCCCAGGCTGTTGAGAGCAGAAAAGTGAGGGAGGTGTTTGCTTCAGCGGCTCCGTCACAGCAGCAGCAGGTGGTGTCAGGTTAAACTCTACTGACAGTAAAGTAAAGTAAAGGAGACTGAGGAGGAGGAGGAGACATGAACTGAGTGTTAAGACTTTACACTGAGTGAAGGAGGAGAGGAGACTGTGATAAGCAGGTATGTCTTCAGCATCATGTGGATAAACATTCATCCTAATAAACAGTTCAGACTGGTTGTTTAACTGTCTATGATCTACGTGACATAATACACAGCAAATACACTGAGGTGTGTTACAACTTAGTCTAGTCTGAAGTATTGGAAAACAATAACTGTACCATACTGATTAATTAGTTAGTTGCTTTTATTCATCACTCAAGTTCTGTTTTATTCTTTCATCACAGGATGCCACATTACAGATCTACAAGCTTAACTTAAATGATAAAATGTGACATGTTCAAGCAGATAAATCTGCTATTTCCACTGTTTCTTATCATTTCTATCCTACGTATAATAACACTCCTCCAATCATGTCACCAGTTTAAGTGTTAACAGTGTCAACATGCATCTTTTATACTGCCCACCACTGTCCATTTTTTATATATTTCAAGGACAGCGATCTAGCAACTGAAATAACACATATGCTTAATATTTGAATATTCCAATAAAATTAATAAAACTCTGATTAGATTTTATTACAATAAAACATCTGTGTATTCCATCTTCTCTACATTATGCGGAGCTGTGCTGTCTATTCTAAATAAGAATCTAAGAGTTTGTCCATTTTTTACAGATCATTACACTATTGTTTTCCATACTTTAGCCAACTATTCAAAGTGCTGATTGCATGCACACTCGTTTTTTGCATCTTATTTAGCTCAAGCCTGTTCCACACTATTCCTCTACTTTTCATGTCTGGATTTATTAAAGGCGTCAGGTGTGGAGATGAACTTACCTGAGACCCCAGCAGCCCAGTGAGTCCACCCAGAGATTATTTCACACTCAGACACCTTCATCTATTCTTAAATCATCACCCTCAACAAAACACAAAGATCCAAAAATTGCAGAAAGTTTTCTGCTGTGAGGATGCTTCCGTTAGAAAGTGGCTGATCATAAAGTGAAGAACCCCAAGCACTGTTTAACTTTGTTTGCATCACCAAAGTGGTATTGTATCAGACTTGTGTGTTTGTATGTACATCAATGGGGAGAGTAGGCACAGTATCCACTGAACGTAGTGGGCCGGTCTGGACCACAAAATCTAGCCAAAATTTTATTCCAGTCCACCCCTGGTCTCGGCTGCTGTGTTATACAGGTTGCATTTCAGGAGGGACTCTTAGATTGACACCGTGCCTCCTGGGCAATTAAGGTGTTATCAGCCCCTTTTAAATTGTTTGGGTTCCCAAGTTCTTTCCCCTGTCTGTTGTGCGCTCTGTGCGCAAAAGTGAATTTTTTTTTTCTTGGCACAATGTTTTTCATACTTAGCTGTTCCCATTTAGCGCTTTTTTTCCCACTCTCATTTATTCTCATTTTCCCCTTTGGAAACTTTTCATAGTTACAGTGAGTAAGAACAGCAGTCCCTCCAGCCACCGTGTGCACTGTGCAAGGAATGATGCCATGTTGAAGTGCCATGGTTGTTTACAAATGGGTCAATGACAAATAGAGGGTCCAAAAACGTATTTGTAAAAAGTTCTTTGAAAATGGATAAAAACCATATTTCTGAGTAAAGAATTATGTTTTTTAACAGATTTCAGTAGTTGACCACCATTTCAAAGTTTTTAGGTTCATTATTTTTTAGTATTTTTAATTTGAGCACCCAAAAATGTCAGGTGGCGCAACCAAATATATGAAAATATATTTATATGTTCCTGTTATTTTTTCTGTGTGAAATTATTGGCAAGTATCTCTCAAGTGTCTGTAGTGACTCATACATTTTCAATTTGTGTGTTTCATTTGTTTTATTTGTGAATGAGATAAATAATTTGATGTTAAAATAACATTTCACATTATTACATTGGTTGTACCACCTGACATGGAAATTGTTCCAGTCACCAATGAAGTGAAATTTGGAAAAAATAGTCATAAAGTCTCTTTAGATGTTTGAAAAGGTGAACCAGTGTTTACAGTAAACCCGAGGAGACCGACTACCAGTTTCCTGTTTCCTGTTTTATTCTCTTCACTTTAAAATAAAAGTCTAATGTTACGGTTGCACCACCCTGACATTTGACAAGGTGAAAATTACGGGACTGTAACGAAGAGCCTCGTTACTAGTGACTGATGGCTTTTGGCCTTGTAAATATTGCACCGCATTTATGCACTTTAAATGTAACGGGTAAAAAAAAGGAATAGCACTTCGCACTTTTATAGCACTTGCACTTTATTTATCAACTTTGCACATTGCATATTTGCACATTTCATATTTAACTCCAATATTTATTGAATATTCAATCCGTAAGTTAGCTAATAATTGACGTGAGTCCAGCAGGGAGGGGCTTCGGAACGTCGCTCTACCTGTAAGAGAGAGGAGGGTGAGAGAGCTCCGTGTTACGGTGATTGTGATTGTTTAAAAATGTAATGTGCAGTATTGTGTGTGCATGATAGCAAGAATGTGTGTGCATTATGATAAAAAGTGTGTGCGAGTGCAGAAGTGTTATTTTAAAAAGGGTTTTGTGATCACTCACCTGAATTATCTTGTCTGCTCCAGGGTGTTCCGGTTAAAAGAATCCGGCGGGGAACGTATGCCTTGATAAACGTTCCGGGTCAAACCAACTCCGAATTATTGGAGGGGGGAGTTGAGTTTGGGGTCCAGTTTGTAAATAATGTAACTAATGGTGCGGGATAATGGTTAAATTCATTTGTGAAGGGGTTTATTGTAAATGATAAACATACTGAGGAGAAATGGGGCAAACAGGGTGTCAGTACAGTTAGAAGGGAGTAGGATCTTGGGGGAAAAACACCCACAGGTGAATCAGCCCAGGGAAGGCAATTAGCCTCCCAGTATTTAAGGCGCCAGAAACCATCTTACTGGGATGCTGGTCAGGGCCCTGCCTGGTTCCTGTGCTGCTGTTGAGANGGCAGTGCACAGTACATCACAACGTTGGATCTGAGCAAAGGCTATTGGCAGCTAGCATTGGCACCAGAGGCCAGGGAGCTGACTGCCTTCAGGACTCCATTTGGTATGTATCACTTCAAGGTAATGCCATTTGGTCTCCAGGGGGCGCCAGCCACTTTTCAAAGACTGATGGATCATGTATTGAGGGATGTGGCCGATTTCTCTGCTGCATATTTGGATGATGTGGTTATTTTCAGCCAATCCTGGGAGGAGCACATATCTCACCTTCAGCAGGTACTGGAGAGAATCAGAGCAGCTGGCCTCACCATCAACCCTAACAAGTGCGCTCTGGCCCAGAGGGAAGTGGAGTACCTGGGCTATGTCATCGGCTACGGGAAAATTAAGCCACAGGTGGGAAAGGTAGAGGCAATTCATGCTTTCCCTGTTCCGACGACCAAGAGGAAACTGAGGAGTTTTCTTGGCCTGGTGGGCTGGTATCGGAAGTTTGTTCCTCATTTTGCAGATAGAGCAGTGGAGCTGAACAACCTGACAAAAGCCTCAGCTCCAAACAAGGTGAGATGGACAGAGGAGCTGGACAGGGTCTTCAGAGGCCTGAAGGATGCCGTTTGTGCCCACTCAGTTCTTCACAGTCCAGATTTCAACAAGCCATTCATACTGCAAACGGATGCCTCTGGTGTTGGCCTCGGAGCAGTGCTGCTGCAGGAGGAGGAGGGAGAGAGAAGACCCGTGGTGTTCCTGAGCCGCAAGCTACTCGACAGGGAGACAAGGTATTCAACGGTGGAGAAGGAGTGTTTGGCGATGAAGTGGGCCATCGACAGCCTCAGGTATTATCTGTTGGGACGACACTTCTTCCTGGAAACCGACCATCGAGCTCTTCAGTGGCTCAATCGCATGCGAGATGCAACATGCGCATCGCTGGATGGTATCTGTCCCTTCAGCCATACAACTTCACTGTTCACTACAGGGCAGGAAAGTCCAATGTGGTGGCGGACTGTCTGTCTAGGATGTCTGAGGAGTGAGGTACTGTCTCTTCTTCTTCCTAGGGAGAGGGGGGAGGAAATGTAACGAAGAGCCTCGTTACTAGTGACTGATGGCTTTTGGCCTTGTAAATATTGCACCGCATTTATGCACTTTAAATGTAACGGGTAAAAAAAAGGAATAGCACTTCGCACTTTTATAGCACTTGCACTTTATTTATCAACTTTGCACATTGCATATTTGCACATTTCATATTTAACTCCAATATTTATTGAATATTCAATCCGTAAGTTAGCTAATAATTGACGTGAGTCCAGCAGGGAGGGGCTTCGGAACGTCGCTCTACCTGTAAGAGAGAGGAGGGTGAGAGAGCTCCGTGTTACGGTGATTGTGATTGTTTAAAAATGTAATGTGCAG
>RPOG01000553.1:117796-209512 GCA_008086565.1 Thalassoma bifasciatum | reverse complement strand
GCAGTGCGTCTGTTCCCCTGCTGACAGGAAAAGCTCGCAGCGCTTATGTCATGATGGACATTAGAGACTCAGAGAATTATGACAAAGTTAAAGCATCGATCCTGAAAAAATATGAAATCACACCTGATACTTACCGAAGACGATTCCGGTCCTTGAAGATTGAACCTGGGGAGACGCCACAAGAGCTGTACGTCAGGCTGAAGGACCTCTTCTCCAAATGGGTCAGGCCGGAGCATTCAACAGTCAGAGAAATATCAGAGACAATCATACTGGAGCAGTTCCTGAGGATGGTCCATCCAGAGCTCGACACTTGGATCAGAGAGCATGAACCAAAGACAGCAGAGGAGGCAGCTCGCTTGGCAGAAGTCTTCACATCAGCCAGAAGAGGGAATCGGCACGCCACCTTCGGCTGGGAAAACCGCCAGACCCGTTCACGTGAGTCCACTGGGGGGGAACAGGGGTCTGGTCAGCCACAAAGCAGAGGTTTTTCTAACAATAAGCAGTTCACAAATAAGCCTCCACCTCCTAGAATGTCAAAACAGGAAGTCAGGTGCTACCACTGTAACAATTTGGGTCACACTAAGCCTTTTTGTCCAGTGTTAAATCACACCAAGCCAACTCTCTTGTGTTCAGTACCAAGGCCCACCAGTTCAGGAACTGTAGGGAAGTCAGGCAGAACAGCACCGGTCCTTATCAATGGTAATAAGGTAGATACCTTGCTTGACTCGGCGTGCTTTCAGACTGTGGTTTTGTCAAGTTTGGTTCCAAGAGAGAAGTGGAGTCAGGACAGATCAAAGATTGGGTGCATTCACGGGGATGAGCATATCTATCCTACAGCGGAGGTCTATCTTACAGTGGGGGGACAAACTTTCATGTTGTCGGTAGCATTAGCACCCACCTTGCCATACGCCATCATTTTAGGGAATGATCTCCCCATTCTTTATGATCTTTTGAACCAGCCAGTTGGTGAGTCAGACATGGGTCCTGGTGTCCAAGTCCTCAGTCTCCAACTCCAAAGTGGAACGTGCGAAGGTGAAAGACATCACGGTACATTACTCACGACAAGAGCACAGAGTGTAAAAGACCCGCTATGTGAGTTGCCTTTCTTTGGAGTAGATTTGGAGATGGGAAAAGTTAAACCCCGAAAGTCAAGAGCCCAGAGAAGAAGGGAAAAGCTAAATGGTACGTCAAGACAAGAGACAGAGGAGTTGTCCAAACCACTTAGCATGCTAGATTTTGACTTCCCCCCAGATCTAGGTCCATTACAGAAACAGGATGTTACGCTGCAACAGTGGTTTGAGAAAGTCTCAGAGATGGAGGGTGTTAAACAGGACAACTACAGCTTTCTAGATGATGCCACGTACATTGTAAAAGGGGGGCTACTGTATCAGCGAAAGGGCCAGATTGAGTCTTTAGCTCTGCCACAGCAGTTCAGACATAAAGTCATGGAGTTGGGTCACGCTATTCCATGGGCTGGTCACATGGCTTTTCAGAAAACTTTGAACAGGATTGGTAGTCGATTTGTTTGGCCAGGTATGTACACCCAAGTCTCTCAGTTCTGCAGTACCTGTGAAACCTGTCAATTAACCTCAGCAAAAGGAGTAGCAAGAGCTCAGCTGCAGCCTTTGCCAATCATTGAGACACCATTTGAAAGAATAGCTATGGATATTGTTGGACCACTAGAGAGAAGCTCATCAGGCCATCGTTACATATTGGTTATATGTGACTACGCAACCCGTTATCCTGAAGCCTTCCCCCTCAGGTCAGTTAAGGCCAGACAGGTAGCAAACTGCCTCTTACAGCTCTTCTCCAGAGTAGGCATACCAAAGGAGATCTTAACAGACTGTGGGACAAACTTTTTGTCCAAGCTTTTGCAGCAGGTGTATCAGTTGTTAGGCATTAAGGGCATTAAGACCACCCCTTACCACCCCCAGACGGACGGGCTGGTGGAGCGCTACAACCAAACACTAAAGAACATGCTGCGCAAGTTTGTCTCTCAAACAGGTGCCGATTGGGACCAGTGGCTGCCATACCTTTTGTTCGCCTATCGTGAGGTTCCACAAGTATCCACTGGGTTCTCGCCGTTTGAACTGTTGTATGGTCGCCAGGTTAGAGGGCCGATGGACCTGCTGAGAGACCACTGGGAAAGGCCGAAACCTCAAGGACAGAGTGTGGTTGCTTATGTGGTGAAAATGAGGGAGAAGCTGGAAGAGATGACAGCACTGGCACAGCAAAACATGAAGGAGGCTCAACAAAACCAGAAAGCCTGGTATGACCGTAAGGCCAGAGAGAGGGTCTTTAATCCAGGACAAAAGGTACTGTTATTACTTCCTACTAGTGACAGTAAGCTGCTAACAAAATGGCAGGGACCATATGAGGTCACCAAACGAGTGGGTAAGGTCACCTATGAACTATTCATGCCAGACAGACAGAGAAAGAACCAGACCTTTCATGTTAACCTCCTCAAAGAGTTCCAGGTTCGTCCAGAGCCGGTGTGCCAGCAGCTGTTGGTGAGAGTTGTGGAGGAGGACGACACTGGTGAAAAGTTTTTCCCCACGAATCCTCCTACAGTAGAGGCCTCTGCAATCAATTTGTNGACTGTCTGTCTAGGATGTCTGAGGAGTGAGGTACTGTCTCTTCTTCTTCCTAGGGAGAGGGGGGAGGAAATGTAACGAAGAGCCTCGTTACTAGTGACTGATGGCTTTTGGCCTTGTAAATATTGCACCGCATTTATGCACTTTAAATGTAACGGGTAAAAAAAAGGAATAGCACTTCGCACTTTTATAGCACTTGCACTTTATTTATCAACTTTGCACATTGCATATTTGCACATTTCATATTTAACTCCAATATTTATTGAATATTCAATCCGTAAGTTAGCTAATAATTGACGTGAGTCCAGCAGGGAGGGGCTTCGGAACGTCGCTCTACCTGTAAGAGAGAGGAGGGTGAGAGAGCTCCGTGTTACGGTGATTGTGATTGTTTAAAAATGTAATGTGCAGCATTGTGTGTGCATGATAGCAAGAATGTGTGTGCATTATGATAAAAAGTGTGTGCGAGTGCAGAAGTGTTATTTTAAAAAGGGTTTTGTGATCACTCACCTGAATTATCTTGTCTGCTCCAGGGTGTTCCGGTTAAAAGAATCCGGCGGGGAACGTATGCCTTGATAAACGTTCTGGGTCAAACCAACTCCGAATTATTGGAGGGGGGAGTTGAGTTTGGGGTCCAGTTTGTAAATAATGTAACTAATGGTGCGGGATAATGGTTAAATTCATTTGTGAAGGGGTTTATTGTAAATGATAAACATACTGAGGAGAAATGGGGCAAACAGGGTGTCAGTACAGTTAGAAGGGAGTAGGATCTTGGGGGAAAAACACCCACAGGTGAATCAGCCCAGGGAAGGCAATTAGCCTCCCAGTATTTAAGGCGCCAGAAACCATCTTACTGGGATGCTGGTCAGGGCCCTGCCTGGTTCCTGTGTTGCTGTTAAGATTCTTTGTCTGTAAATAAATCACCTTTTGATGCACATGCGAAAACTGGTCTGGTGTCATGTATGGATACTGCAATCCTTCGGCCGTTAAGGGGTCATTCTAACAGGGACAAAAGTTTTTTAAATTTCTTAACAGCTTTAAAATTCTTTTCATTTGCAGAGAATGTTTTATTTAAAAAGGTTCAAGCATAAAATAATGCCACTGTATTTTTAATTTCCATTTACAAGAATTGACATTCAATTTTTAGAGTTTAATTACTGTGGATACTTGTCAGGACGGTTGCACCACCTGACATTTTGGGGGTTTGAGGAACCAAAACACAAAAAAACATGTTATATTTTAATAGTTTAAAGATGTGTTCAAATAAGACAGGTTTCATAGAATAAAGAAATACATGTGATGAAATACTCAATTCATGATGGAAGGAAATATTGCACTCGGACACAAAAAAGGGGACGTCACGTCATTGACCCACATACAGATCTGCACTGGTTTTGCTTACTCCCATTTTCTTCTACTTCCAGAGGTCGTCTCGGTGCTTCGGGGTGTGTGCTGGGGCTCGTGTGGCTTCCTGGACCCCCGAGATCTCCCACAGGTCCCTTCATATTCCATCCAGGTATTGCTCGTTGCCCCTTATCCTCCTTTATTATTGGCCATATTGTAATATCCGTTGGTTTTGTAACACTGATTCTCGGGCTGCTGTGTTGGACAGGTTGTTGTTTAGCAGGTGTGTCAGGTGAATCTTCATAGCAATTTATATATATTCGCAGAGCGGTTGTCGTTTTTGTGTGTGCGCTGTGCTCCACCCAGGAGAGTGTACACTATAGCGCTCCCTGTTCCTCCTTCTATGTGTGGTCTGCCCTGCACTTTGCGGTGGCCTCAGCTCTCACCCTTTAGTTAATATTTGTTCATTTAAAAAAAATATATTCATTTACTTATCCTGAATCAGTTCATTGGTTTCATGTTTGAGGGTGTGTTATACTTTTTGAACAATTTGAACTTTTGTTGAAGGCCTATTATATAATCTGAGGGAAATATTATTTGACCATCATAATTTGTTTTTTTGAGGGTTTAACTTTTTTTTGTTATTAAATCATTTCGATACTCGTTGAAATGCTTTGCAGTCATTTCATGAGTCAGCAGTTTACACTTTAGGGCCTCCATACTGGCAGTTTGAAGCGTTTTGTCACCATATTTGCAGGATAAGAAGGAGTCAAACATACATGCTTCAAATGTTCCTGCTGAAACAGATAACAGAGACATGAGGTCATTTAAATATGACAAGATAAACCAGTGAGTAGTTGTCTCACCTGTCACACCTTCACTGACACTGTTTCAACACTTGAACATGTTTATTGACTCTGTTTCAACACGTGAACATGTGGAGACTAAAAGGCCAAACTTCAGGTTTTTGATGTGCAACTCTGAGCTACTGCCAACAACATCCAAACACCAACACACACAAACACAACTCTCTGATATATAGATTCATATATATGTTTAAACTTTACATCTTTTTACAATCTTTGAGTGTCTGATATCTCACTGAGAGCAAAGACTAACGTTACACAGACTCACACCTCAGGTTACACCTGAAACAAACGCTGCAGCTGGGAATAAAAGGATCTGGTATCACCCCGTTTAACCCTGTTACATGGGTTCATCTGATTAGGACACACACACACACAGTCTTTAACACAATCATGGATGAGACAGAGCTTGACCTGTGAGTGCAGACTCATACCTCCTTTTACCCACACACCTGTCTGTCTCCACCAGGTGATAGGAAGTTTTAAAGTGCCTCAGAGGAAGAGTTAAGGATCATTCCTATATTCTGATTATAAAATCATTTTAGTTCTAGATTATCTGAGCATTTTAGCACAAAGACAGTGGGGGTGGTTGGGAGTGACTACCCAGTTAATCCATCTTTTTCATCTGTAGAGAGGCATTACGCCGCGTACCCACCAAAAGCGTTGAAAGCGAGTGTAGTCCCGCAACAAGTAAAATTGCGCCGCGCTAGCTGCTTGAGTTTTGACGCCGGTACAAATATGCCAAATTCGCTCGACGCTCGCAAGAAGAATCCGCCATTTTCATCATATCATTTTATCGTGGAACATGGCTCCGACTACCATCATCGCTGCTCTGTACCTGCTGTGGAGAAGTACTCTGCAGGCTCGGCGCCGTCGTCGGTACTGGATGCATGCTACCCTACAGAGGCGGCGTGAGCTCGGTGAGTTCCACTGTCTCTTGCTGGAGCTGCGTCTGGACGACGGCAGGTTCCAGCGGTACTTCAGGCTGACTGTAACCCAGTTTGAAGAGCTGCTATCCAGGGTTGGTGCCAGGATCTCCCGCCTGGATACCAACTACAGGCGCTTCATTCCAGCTGCAGAGCACCTGTCCATCTGTCTCCGGTGAGTCTCCGTTTAGCAGTTTGTCAAATTAGCAAGACACTGACCGGAATGCCCTACGTCAGTGACGATCTCCAAGCTGATAGGCTGTCCCGGCGCGTCAAAGTTGCTGGAAAAGTTCAATTATTTCAACTCAAGCGTCAAGAGTCAAGCGATTTTCGCTCTAGACGCTTGATGCTTGACGCTCCACGGCTTTAGATTGACTTTGTATGTAATATTGACGCGCAACAAATTTTCATTGCTTTTGGTGGGTACACACCGTTACTGAGCGTACTCAAAACTCAAGTTTTCCCATGTTTTGTAAAAATAAAAAATAAAAAAGGACCATTAAAGCAGTCTTCCTCTCAGTCTTGGACTACGGTGATATTATATATAGACTTGTATGTTCCAGTGTGCTGAAGCCCTTTGATGCTGTTTATCATCCCACCCTTTGTTTCATTACCAGTGATAGTTGTTTGACACACCAGTGCATTCTATCAAATAAAGTTAGCTGGCCCTCTCTCACTGAAATACTAACTCTTGTGTCTCTTTATCAACAAAGCACTTATTGGAAAACTACCATCATATATCACCTCTCTGTTGCTCTTAAACCCTGGTTCATTTCAAATGCGTTCAAGAGAGCAACTGGTTCTTCAGGTTCCTCATGCCAGGACTGACTTGGGGAAAACTGCTTTTAGGGTCAGTGCTGCTTACTCTTGGAATACTCTGCAACACAACCTAAATCTTAGCACCTTTACTCCCTATGTGCATCATTCTTAACCACCTGTTGTCAGAATGTGACTGTTCTATTTAAGCTCATCATTGTACAACCCCAATTCCAATGAGCCTGGGACGCTGTGTAAAATGTAAATAAATCCAGAATACACAGATTTGCAAATCCTCTTCAACTGAATACACCACAAAGAAAAGATATTTAATGTTCAAACAGATAAACTTTATTTTTTGGTGCAAATACTTGCTCATTTTGAATTTGATGCCTGCAATACGTTTCAAAAAAGCTGGGACAGGGGCAACAAAAGACTGGGAGAGTTGGTGAATTCTCAAGAAAACAGCTGTTTGGATCATTTCACAGGTGAACAGGTTCATTGGAAACAGGTGAGTGTCATGATTGGCTGTAAAAGGAGCAGCCCTAAAAGGCTCAGTCCTCCACAAGCAAAGATGGGGTGAGGAATGCCACTTTGTGAAGAACTGGGTGAAAAAATAATCAAACAGTTTAAGAACAATGTTTCTCAATATTCGATGGCCTGGAATTTAGGGATTCCATCATCAACAGTCCATAATATCATCGGAAAATTCGGAGAATCTGGAGAAATCTCTGCATGCTGCAAGGCCAAAAACCAACATTGAATGCCCGTGACCTTTGACCCCTCAGGCGGCACTGTATTAAAAATCCACATCATTGTGTAAAGGATTTTACCGTATGGGCTCTACATCTTCTAAGTGTAAATTCAAACTCTACCATGCAAAAACAAAGCCATACATCAACAACATCCAGAAACGCCGTCACCATCTCTGGGCCTGAGTTAATTTGAAATGGACTGAGGCAAAGTGAGAAAGTCTGCTGTGGTCTCATGAGTCCACATTTCAATTTGTTTTTGGAAATTCTAGACTTTGTGTCCTCTGGGCAAAAGAGGAAAAGGACCAGATTGTTACCAGCACTAAGTTCAAAAGCAGCATCTGTGATGGTGTGGGGGGGGTGTTAGTGCCCATGGGCAACTGTCACATCTGTGATGGCACCATCAATGCTGAAAGCTACATTCAGGTTTTAGAGCAACACATGCTGCCATCTAAGCCACGTTGTCTTTTTCAGGGACGTTCCTGATTATTTCAGCAAGACAATGAAACCAAGACACATTCTGCACCTGTTACAACAGCGTGGCTCTGTAGTAAAAGAGTGCAGGTACTAGCCTGGCCTGCCTGCAGTCCAGACCTGTCCCCCATTGAAAATGTGTGGAACCTTATGAAGCACAAGATACAACAACGGAGACCTAAGACTGTTGTTCAACTGAAGTTGTACATCAAGCAAGAATAGGAAAGAATTCCAGCTCCAAAGCTTCAAAAATCAGTGTCCTCAGTTCACAAACGTTTATTGAGTGTTGTTAGAAGGGAAGATGATGCAACACAATGGGAAACATGAAGCTGTCCCAGCTTTTTTGAAATGTATGACAGGCATTTATTTAAAAATGTGCAAATATTTGCACAAAAATAAAGTTTTTCAGTTTGAACATTAAATACATTTTCTTTGTGGTGTTTTCAATTGAATATAGGTTGAAGAGGATTTGCAAATCTTTGTATTCTGGATTTATTTACATTTTACACAGCATCTCAACCTCATTGAAATCAGGGTTGTATTTTTATCCTTTAATTTTTTAAATTAGATAAATGAATGTATTTGATTTATTTTTTAATTTTACTCTTATTTCTACTGTTTTACCCATTCCTTCTGGTGTTAGTCTCAACACACTCCTATTCATGTCTTTCGTCACTTTACATGTTCTCTCGGCATCATTGCAAATGAGGGTCACCCTCAATGATTTTCCAAGATCTTTAAATAAAGGTTGATGATACTCAGTACTCTTCCGCTAGCAGCATCACCTGCCTATGTTTTCTGTAAACAGCAGAGATCCTCACATAAAATAATCTGATCATAGCAACTGTAATGCCAGATTAAAAATCTACACAGACTGTATTATCACCTCACAGAGTCTCTGTACTCTTCCTACTCACCTCAAGCACAAACAACTCTCCAAGATGAGAGGTACCTGGACCTGCTTATGTGAATGTGTGTGAGTGTGTCACAGATTGGTCGGCCCATTAACTGATTGATGAGATGTGATGGAAACACTCTCAGATACTTTTCACTCAGACTGACTCTCAAAAGTCTCCACAGGTCTCAGGACTCAGTCAAACATCTGTGGGCGGAGTTTACACTGATCCACGTTCAGTTCTTCAGTCGCCCCCACTTCAAGTCTGTGTCTACAGTCCACACTGGGACTGCTGCCGGTGACGCCTGACGCTGCACATCTGGCTGAAGGACTGTCCGCAGCGAGAGCAGCTGTACGGTTTCTCCTGCGTGTGAACGGTGCGGTGTCTCTTTAAGTGGCTGGACGAGATGAAGCTCTTCCCGCACAGTGAGCAGCGATAGCGCCGCTCCCCTGTGTGGATAAGGAGGTGCACACGCAGGTTGTTGGGCTGAGCAAAGCCCTTCCCACAGTGGGGGCAGGTGTACGGTCTCTCCCCTGTGTGGACACGTTGGTGCAGCTCCAGGGCGGTGGTGCTGGGGAAAACCCGTCGACATACGGTACACACAGAAGGCTCCTTGGCTGTGGTGCTGCTCCTGTAAGGCCTCCTCTGACTGGCTGGGGGGGCAGGAGGGGCCGCAGGAAGAGGAGGTGGAGGTGGTGGAGGTGCAGATACAACAGCAGCTGCTGCAGCAGCAGCAGCCATGTCAAAGGAAGCAGCGAAAGCAGCTATTTCATGAGCTCCACCGGTGAAGAGCATGGTGGGTGGGCCGTCCAGACTGTCTGTCCCACCCTGTGAGGGGAAGGTGGAGGGGTGACCGGTCTCTGAGTTCAGTCCCAGCTGAGCCACAGCGTACGCCGCTCCAAGATGGCTGACCCTCTCCTGCATCCAAGCCAGGTCCAGACCCAGACCGGCTAGTCGCTCTGGGCTTGGCTCATCTGAGGCCGGGGGGGCTGATAACTGAGCGGGAGAAGTCTCTTCATCTGCATCACCTTCAGTCTGAATCTCTGATTTCAGAGCACCTTCTGTCAGGCCCCCCTCAGGGGCTGTGACTCCCCCACTGACTGTCACACTGTTCATCACAGGTTTAGAGCATTTGCGTTTGGCTCGTGACCTGCAGGTCAGGTCCATGGAGGCGTCAGGGGGGGAGGAGGGGGGCTGGGAGGAGGAGGACGGGGAAGTGATGTCAGGATCCAGAAGGATTTCCCTGGTGGGGGTTTCATCAGTGGGCTCCAGGGCTGCAGACAAAGAGAGAGAGGATGGGGTTAAGGAGGAACATTCCTTCTGCTTCACTCCTGATCTGAGATTGAGCTGACGACAGGGAGACTGTGAGTTTCATACAACTAACAAAACAGAGCAAAGTTCACAGGAATCTGTCTGACAGCAGCAGTGCATTTTTTTTTAAGCTGATGTGTCAGAATAAATTGTTTTGCAGTAGGTGTTTTATGCTCGACACCAGTTTTACTCAACCCTGCCCAACCAAAGAAACAAACTGTTGAGAACTACCTTTGCAAGAGAAACTCCTCAAGTGGTGAAAAAGAGGCAAAAACAACAAGAAGTGGCAAGAAATTGTTAAAAAGAACAGCAAATATGGATGAAAATGGTTGAAGACTGAGAGAAATCTTGGAAAATAGTCAGAAAGTAGCAAAAATATTGTCCAAAAGTGGCAAAATGAAAAAGTGATTAAAATGGGCTAGAAGCAGTCACAAGTAGCAAATATGGTATCAACTACAAAAACGTGCAAATGAACAAACTTTTTAGTTGCTTCAAATTTTTATTTAAAATGAAATTTTCCATGCTCTTATTTTTTCAAAGTTATTTATTCCTAGGTCTATCTTTCAAGTACGGTGCTTTTTAAAGAAAGAGTGATTTATTGCTTGTTTGTTTAGCAACGCACAAAATCAGAAACCTGAAAATAATCACAACATGAATCGCACTTGCAATTTGGGAAAAAATAATCGCTATTAGATTATTTTTGCAAATCATTAAGGTCTTCTATGAGGTCAAAACAAACAGATTTTATTGTGCTTTGATGACTGTGGTGGGTTGAAGATCAGGCAGCCTTGGATGTATTCGCCTATGTGTTTTAAGAGGAAAAACTTTCACAGGAACCTAAAGTGAAACTGACAAAACAGCTTTTTTTTAATCCACAGTGTTTGTTGAACAATTTTGAGGATTCAACATTGGGCTTCCCTTAACAAAAAACAAAAGTTTATGGTGATGAAACCATGTGGCTTGGTCCTTCATTCATCCTCCACCATCTCACATCACTCCCATGCTGTATGCACTTAAGAGCTCTCTCTTCTTTAAAGTGACAGTGACCGACACTGTGACAAATTTTCATGTGAAAAAAACACTGGCAGCAGGGTTCCCATTATATCACTATGAAATTTACAGTTTTCCACTTTAATGGAAATTTACAGTAATTTACTGTTCATAATATCACATTTTACGTTGTGACCATGAGTCGGGAGGGCACACAGTGGACATGAGACCCTGATACATGGGTGTATCACGTAGGTCACACAGGCTGTCTTTGCCCGTGCANTGTGTGTGTGTGTGTGTGTGTGTGTGTGTGTGTGTGTGTGTGTGTATGGGAACCAGAAAAACAGTATGTAAACAGACTGTTGACCACTGTATGAGTCCCTGATCCCTGACTGCTGCATGCATTTGTGTGAGTGTGTGTGTATGCATGCATGCGTTTGCGTGCGCGCGCTTCCTGTGTGTTGCGCGCGTGAGACGTGTGATTAATGTGATACATCCCCCCAGTCCCCCCAGTTTACCTGTTGTTGACCTGAAATGCAGCGCGTGCCGTCTCCTCATCTTCCTCTCGCAGCTCCTCATCCTCACCTCCATGTCCCGCAGTTTCTCCCGCAGGCCCCGCTTCTCCTGCTCGCTCCTCTCGCGCTCCTCCTCCATCTGGACGCGCAGCGCCGCGTACCCGTCCTCCACCAGCTTGCAGATCTCCATCACCGCGGAGTTGGCCAGGATCTCGATGATGGAGGCGATCTGCGCCTGGAAGCCGACACACTCCGCCATCACCGCCAGCTGTGCGTGTCCGTGCGTGATTGTGCGCGCGCGGAGATCTGTGAGCGCGGCGGGACGATGCTGCGGGGCGCGGCGGTGATCAGATCCACGCGCCGCTGCGTGACCGCGGACATCAAACGCACCGACGACTGTCTGCTGGATCTTGTGGTTGTGAGAGAGCGAGAGTCGCGCTCCGATGACGTTGATTTGTTTATGGGCATCACTCCAAAGCAGGAGGCTGATTTCCAAACCGCCTACTTCATGTAGTAGGTAGTAGGCACTGCGTACTGCCTACTACTTTTGGATGGGATGTCTAGGTCTGTTCTGTAGTAAGCCACTGTGTTTTTCAAATTTTATTTAATGTTTATATTCATTATAAATTTACAAAACAAACCGTGAATGCAGACTTACATACAGATATGCAGAGAGATTGTTGATGAAGCAGTTTGTATAAATCAGTGGTGAGGAAGCAAAAGTGACTTGCCCCATCTATACCCTTTTCTATTCCAAACAACCCTGTATACAAACTCCACACTACCATCTATTTCTTTTATATATGTGTGTGTGTGTGTGTGTGTGTGTGTGTGTGTGTGTGTGTGTGTGTGTGTATTTGATATTTTTACATTTGATTGATTCATTTATACTGTACAATACTCTTCCTTTTTGCACTAACATTAACTGTTTATACAAAATATGTACAGTAACACTGAGCCCATAAGTATTGTAATTTCATTGCTCTGCTCTGCTACAAAAACCAGAATGACCAGCATCATGCTGGTCTACACTGTGTTTTGGTGCCGGTCACACCAGCGTGGACCAGCATGATTTCTCTCCTGGTGCATGCTGACTTTTGTAGAAGAGGGTAAGTTTAAATGTAGTCCTGCAATCACAATAATATTACAGAGAGAACTGCTTGAATGTAGATCATTCATTTATTTAATTTAGGTGGAATCCTGCAGAGGAGAAGCACACTTGGCAGCAGCTTAAGATGAAATCTAAAAACATTGTTCAAACAGGTGAGACCTTCACATAATCTCACAGGTTTACCTCATTTTGATCACATTTTATGTTGTTAAATAAATATTATGTGGCTGTTTGACTATGCAGTTGTTTTATCTCCAATATAATGCTGTTCACACACATAAATGTCTTCTTATATGTATCATGTTCTGTTAGATAATTAATCCTATTTAAACTAACACAGACTTTTACTCAGCCAACAGAAAGAAGGCAGATGCTTGTAAAAGGGGCGGTGGTCCTGCACCGCCACCTCTGACGACCTACAGTAGCCTTGCATCACCGATATTGATGATGGACTGTGAAGTGAAATGGTACCATTCAAAAAGATAATTGTCTGGAAATGTGCGCGCTCTGATGACAATCTCCCAAAAAATGTTCAGAATATTAATTTCCCTGCACAGTAATGCTGCACCTTATCCATAGGGTCATTTTGAAAAGGACATTGTGAAAAAAGACGACTTGTATGTTTTTTAACTGACAGATGGTAGAACCATGTTACGCCAAGACTCTCCCGCTGACTGAAAGAATGAGGAAATCAAATATATTGTGTGGTTGAAAGAGGGCGGAGACAGAGAGAAACTCGAGTTTCATTGACAAAAACCTGGTCCTGACCAGGTTAGTTTCACACAGTCTGTTACTATGGTAACTGACCGAGACCTGGAGTTACCTCTCTCTGTGAAACAGGCTTGAGTTACCCCTCTCTCTCTGTTTGAGTTACCATGCTTTGTGAAACAGTAAACTCAAAGTTCCCCTCATTTCAGGGTTGATAGATTCAGAGTTTTCACTAAATCTGCTTTGTGAAACGGACCCCAGGTGTAAGATGGGAGTTCCTGTGCGCCTCCTGTTGTCTCCTCACTGTAAACGTAAGGGTGGCTCTCATGTGACCACTTTTTATGTCAAGGAAAAAAATCACAAATGTATGATTGTTGTATAAAATATGGCTCAAAAAGAAGAGCCTATACTATTATTATTTTAATTACATAGTTCACTCATTCTTATTAATTCCAACTCTAGCTACTGCAATCTATAGCCTGAAAGTATTGTACAATTAGTTTAGTATTGTTCTGTTGTAGTGAAATTCTGGCAAAAACTCTGTGATTCCATTCACAACAAACTAGCCAAACATTTTGTGTTACTTTGAATGAATGTATTGTTTGAACTCAAGGAAACCGGTGCACATGAAAACAAATGTGTATTCCTGATAAATCATTTTATGACACTGGCCTAATGCTGTATCAATAGGTGTACATTTTCATGCAAAAGACCACATTTCAATACTTTATGAATACTATATGATACAAATGCAAGTTGTATGTCTGCTATTGTATCTCAGAAGTGTAATGAAGTTTTATTATTTGAAAATAAAGAAAAAAAAGGACGCGCATTTTTTAAGGTGAAGTATGCATAAATTCTCAATAGGTTTTGGATCCTCTGTTTACAAACAGCATCCAAATTCGTCTCCTCCTCTGTGGCTCAGCGTCAGCTGCAGCGCGTGCTCATTGCCCCCTGACCGTAGCTAATAGCATGGCAGTCATTGCTTTGTAAACACACCAGAGATGGTAAAAAAAAACCCAGCCCTGCCAGCACCTGCAGCATTGTGTGAGAGAAACTCAAGAACTGTACACCTGACTTCCTGTAGGTCAATGAGATACCGAATCAGAAGACAGATACAGAATCATTGTTTCTCTGTGTTACCGTGCTGCTTCCCCTACTCGCTACCAGCGACACACAAAGTCGAATGCACATTTGGCGCACTGTGATTGGCTGGTCATCACCCGTAAAAACTCCTGCTCTCCGCCTAAAAGCGTCCCAAGTCCAGCATAATATATAAGGGAGTGAGGCGCACACAGGCACTGACACACAAGTACAGAGGCCCAGAGACGACGAGTGAGCAGGATTATTCCTGTAAAAAACTAATTATATTTTTTTTCAATAAAAATTCTGCATACTCTACCTTTAATATTATTTGTATTAGTCCTCTTGCTTTCCTAAGTGCTTCTTCATGCTCCGTGTGTCAGTACCACGTCTGACCAGCAGGGGGCAGAAACGCGCGGTGTCCTGAAAAGTCTGTGAATAGAGAGAAAGAGAACCGGAAGTGGCTGTGAGGCAGCAGAGGAGGTTTGTTAGCTTCGTCCCTCTGCGGTATATCTACTCTCTGAGCCTCATTTCACTGTTTGACACCACCGGAGGAGCTTCACGGCTCTTGTAGAACGACGCCGCAGTAAAGGAAGTCCAGCCTGGGTGAAAATGTCGAGCCGCTTGGCCTTTCAGACCCAGCTGGCCTCAATCATGGAGGTTCTGGCTAACGCGGCGGTGGCGGAGATCTGTAAGCTGGTGGACGATGACTACGCGGTGGTGAGTTTACAAATGTCCCAGTGTCAGAGGGAGAACAAAGCCCTAAAGAGGAAGCTACATCTGCTGGAGCTGAAGATGGCGCGGGGAAACGCGGAGAGGAGGCTCCGGGAGAGCGCCATGAACAGCAGCCGGCCTAGGGTGCATGTCACCGGCGGAGACAGGCTGCGAGAGTCCGCTTCAACCCCCACCTGCCCCGGTGAGTCGACGAGGGGGAGCTGGGGTCCGAATGTGGTGGGTGGTGGGACTGAGGGGAACTTATTCGGCAAATACCCTTATAGACTTCAAAGTAAATCCCACATAAGAAATGTAGGGGTTTAAATTGATTGATAATGTTAACTCTAACATTGTCCTACTTTGTGTTTTCAAACGCGATGAATTGTTTCCAATTTAGAAACACAACTGGGGACCGACAAATAATTGTACCATTATTAAATATCCATCGTTTGAGTCTGGAGTATTAAAGGTGCAGTGTGTGTAGAAATGGATTCTCTAATAAATAACTATGCATAGAGGCTTTGTTAGTGACATTGAAATAGTGTTTGTTGACCTGGTTTTTCACAACTGATATTACAAACACCTTGAACAGTAATTTCTATATGGTATTGCTCAGTATCCATGGACAACCCAATCAATCCATTTCTGGCACAAAAGTGGGCAGATAAGTTTTTCAGTGAGAAGAGAGATCTGTGTTTTTTACTCTGATGAAAATGATTTCTGTGAGTTGTTTTGTACCAATGTTGAACACTGGAGCTGGACTGTAAAGGGACAGAAGAGCAGAGGAAAAATACACATGAGAGTGACAGAACACAAGTTAAAACAGCTCTTCTACAAAAACCAGCATGCACCAGCATAGAAATCATGCTGGTACATTCCAGTGTGACCAGCACCAAAACACAACATAGACCAACATGATACTGGTCATGCTGGTTTTTTGATCAGGGAGGGCTAAGCTGTTTATGAGGACTGTCACTTTTCCCTAAAATCAAACTTGAACAGTTTCAGAAAATGCACGAAAATAAACAGATATTTTCGTGAAAGTTTGACAAAGCGCCGCTGCCCTTTAGTGCCTCCTTCCTGACTGCATGGGTTGGATGAAAAATCAACAGGTGAGATCACACACCTGGGGTCCGTTTCACAGAGCAGGTTTAGTGAAAACTCTGAGTCTATTAACCCTGAAATGACGGAAACTCTGAGTTTTCTGTTTCACAAAGCGATGTAACTCAAACAGAGAAAGAGGAGTAACTCAAGCCTGTTTCACAGAGAGGGGTAACTTCAGCTCTCAGTCACTTACCGTAGTAATAGACGCTGTGAAACTAACCTGGTCTGGACCAGGTTTTTGTCAATGAACCTCGAGTTTCTCTCTGTCTCAGCCCTCTTTCAACAACACACCATATTTGATTTCCTCATTCTTTCAGTCAGCAGGCGAGTTTTGGCGTAACATGGTTCTGCTGTCTGTTATTTAAAACCCATACAAGTCGACTTTTTTCATAAACATAGCATGTCCTTTTGACAATGAACTCGTTGATGAAGGTGCAGCATTACTGCGCAGGGAAGTTAATATTTTGAATAATTTTCGGGAGATTATCATCAGAGCGCGAATAGTTGTTCTGACATTCCCAGACAAATCTCTTTTAAAACGTTACCGTTTCACGTCACAGTCCATCATTTAGCTACATACACGACCTAATCCGTCTTTATGTTTGCAAGATTACCAGCCGTAGTCATGCTCTCACATCTCAGCAGATATTGTGCAGTGCGCTCTGATTTTTGTAAATGGCAGTTTTTTTTTTTTTTTTGTAATATTGGAGATGCAAGGCAACTGTATGCAGGTGGTTAGAGGTGGAGGTGTTGGACCACCACCCGTTTTACTGGCATCTGCCCTCTTTCTGTTTGCTGAGTAGAAGTCTGTTAGTTTTAATAGGATTAATTATTTCACAGAACATGATACACACGAGAAGACATTTATGTGTGTGTGTAAACAGCATTATGTTGGAGATAAAACAACTGCACACTCAAACAGCCATGTAATATTTATTTTACAATGTAAAACGTGATCAAAATGAGGTAAACCTCTAAGATTATGTGGAGGTCTCACCTGTTTGAACAATGTTTTTAGATTTCATCTTAAGTTTCAGCCGAGTGCACTTCTCCCCCGCAGGATTGCATCTAAATAAAATAAATGAATGATCTACATTCAAGCAGATTTCCCCTGTCATATTGTTGTGATTGTCGGACTACATTTAAACTTTCGTATTGACCAGCAGTAATGTTCTCTCACATTGTCTCCCTCTCTTTTGCAGCTGCTGTTGTGTTGCACTTTTTCCTAAAACCATGTTCAAATTCACTTTGTGAGCGCATTAAGATTTCTAGTTCTAGCGGGGTTAAAAACCTCTGCCCTCTGCTTCCCCGTTGCCACGGTGACTCGTCAGATCTGGGCTCCACTAATGCTGTCTCTTTATAGAGGTGGTGCACGCGCTTAACTCCAGGTGAAACTCCGAGTTGATCAAACTAAGTCAATTCAGCTGTTCTGGAACAGAAAATGCAGAGTTTTCTATCTCAGAGGAGATCAACTCTGAGTTCAGGGTTAGACTCAGGGATTGTTAAACCTGCTTTGTGAAACTGACCCCTATTGTCAAAGATGAGCAGGTGAGCTGTGTTTCACACAACCAGTGCACAGCCCGGTGTTTATAATTTCTCCTTCAGCTGAGTAGAACCCAAAGTACTTCCACAGTGCTCCTCAGGTGATTTGGTGTTGTGTTTATCCGCCTGGTGTGGCTTTTTATGGCCTCCATTTTACTTGAACGCACAGCACTCTTTGTTTACTGAGGTCAAGAGGGCAGTTAATGTGTCTGACTATCAGGCAGTGGTGAGAGCGCCCTCTGCTGGATGAAATGGTCCACTGCTCCAGGCACCCTGCGCTCAATATTTTACTTTCAAATATTTGTTTACTCTTCAGTTATGGATATTTGTCCCCATGTTTGAATAGTTATTATTATGAATATCCAATATGCAGCAGTTTACAATATACCACAGTTATTTGTTCAAACCTGATAGTGTATCAATAAAAGAAAGAGTGATGCTACGTTTGTTCTGAGGTTGGAGTTTGTAGATGGACACTGGTCGGACATAACTGGGATTCACCAACAGACTTTTTTGTTTGTTCTGAGTTAGTAGAGTTAACTTGATAGGGATGTCCTGTGCTTTTGAAAAGATAAAAAGGTTTTTCTTTTTTAATTCATTGTATTCTGCTAATTGTTTACAAACCTCTGCACATTGAACATTTAAGACATGGAAGAAAGGCTATTCATACGGACCACTTGTCTGCAGTAAATGGAAAGTTGAAAGTGTTGTCTGAAACGTGGTTGTGCAGCTGTAGTGTTAAAAGTACGACAGATGGAGAGTAGGGATGGAACGGTTTATGAAAAAAATCCGAACCGTTCGGTTTTCCTGATGCGGTTCAGGGCGCATCTGTGCTGTTTGTTTTTTTTTTTTCCCTTATCTTCTCGGTTTGGAACGTGTGTAATTACGGTCATACGCAACTCGAGACAAAAGCGAAGCTCAGGCAGCACAGTTGTATGGAGGCGTGTGTGTTGTGGATATGGCAAGCGGAGAGGAGAAACAGCCAGAGATAGAGGATGCTCCTGTGGCATCTTATCGGTCTCCTGTCTGGGATCACTTTGGATTTAACGTTACCTACGACAACGGCGGCAAGAAAGTGGTGGACAAAACCGTGACTGTGTGCAAGCAATGTAGAACATGCGTTGCTAACGCTAACACATCCAACATGTTAGCTCACCTGCAGAGACATCATCCCAGTTTGTCGCTTGGCAGTTCAAGAGACTCGGGTAGGAGAGGACAACTTTCACTACGCGCAGCCACCCACTTGACTATAAACGAAAAAAATGATTAGAAATAATATGTTCACAGTGAATTATTAGAATATATGGTATTTGGGGTGATAAAAACAATAACAGTGTACACAAAACCGTGATACGAACCGAACCGTAGATTTTGTGAACTGTTCCATCCCTAATGGAGAGGTCTGCCAAGAGGACAAAGTCTGCAGACTCTTGCAGTAAATTCTTTTCAGGCTGAACATTGAGTAACCTGAGTCCATATCATAATTAATTTACATGCAAACTTAAATTCAGATGTTATAAAGGTGGAGGTAAAAGAGAAGTTGAGAATTATTTGTATCTATGAAAAATATAAATTAGAGCTAAAATTATTGAATGTTTCCCTACTGGGGGTCAGATCTTTATATTAAACCATCGTCTGGCAGCTGTGTTTGACTGATGTTTCAAGACTTAAAGAATATTCTGTACTATGTCAACAAATAAAAACAGAGACAAACAAAGAAAAAGTAGACTCTCTTCTTTCATCAGGTAAACATTTGTCTCTCTACTGTTTTCTGTTCTTTTTTTTTTTTATATATATATTTATTGAGTTTTAAAGATTTTTCTAGACACCCAATTTACAATAAGATGAAATAAAACACAAGGCAGGAAAACAAGACCAGGCAAAAAGAGAGAAAGAAAAAAAAAGAAAAAAAAAACAGATACAAAAGACAAACCAAAAACCCATACAAACAAATAAACAAGTACAAAACAAAGCAAAACAAAAAAAGATCACCTTACATACACACTGTTGCCACTATGTTATTGTGTGCATTAGATAAAGGGAGTACATTACCCTAGATAATTTATTAAATACATCAATACATTAAATACTGTTTTCTGTTCTTTAGTTATGGGCAGTAAAACAGAAGTTGGTGTCTCTGCGAACTCCCCTGACACGTACTCTGTTTGTGTATGAGCCATCGTCTTTCTTCATCTCCCATCTTGATCATTTATCTGTGCTGATTGCTCACCCAAAGAGAGCCCTGCTGCCACCTACAGTAGTTTACAAGCCTGACATTGACAGACAAACTCTAACAGACCATCCCTCAGCCTGCTCCGTTAAAAACATGATTGGTGTCTATAGACGTCAATGACAGCGGATGAGTTAAGCTGAGTTAACCGTCCAGAGGTCATGAAAAATATAATGCAAAGAGGCCAACATCTCCTTGTTTACCGTGAAGCCCCAGAACTGATGAGTCTGTGTCTTTGCTGTTTGACAGACGGAGGGTTTGAAGAACAGATGAGCCTGGTTGTGTGGACGGGTGGAGCTGCTGAAGGGAACGCTGAGCTGATCCATTCAGAGAGAAAGGTGAGTTCACAGTTATTCTCAGACACGGCACCTCTGTGACTCAGTGGTAGAGGAGTGAATCTTTATGTGTCTCATCATTCTCTTCAGAATAGATTCTCCATTCAAACGATTCTTGATTCAAACCATTTTAGATTCAAAAATTGATACAGTGCATTGTGTGTTTATGAGGAAAGTTATGGCATCAAAACAATGTAGTTTGTATTCCAATGATTTAGATACATAAAAGCAAACTCATGACAAAAGGTAACACAAGCTTATGCTCCAACAAACTTACTTACTGCACAAGAAATAATACTTTACATAAGGTACTGATAAATCTGCGACTGAGAACCATCTAATTTAAATAAAAAGCCACTTAATAAAGATGTGTGGCGTTTAAGAGAGATGGAAAAAAACAGCCTTGAGATGTTAAAATGTTTGTCAGTTCTGATAGAAGCTGCAGTCAGAGTCCAGCCTGAACGTGCTACAGACAGATACAAGAGAAAAGCTCAACGCGTCAGTTTCAGGGATAAGAAACAGAGCAACTGACGAACCTGCACCACGTCTGATGTAGATAAAACATTGTCAATATTCAGGACTGTAAATTGGTAAATCTTAAAACTGATTTATTAACTTTATTTGTGATCAGAAATGAGGATCATGTGTCACTTGTGCGCTATTACGCACGCCAGAGCAGAGCGTTGTGGTTATTTCCATCCATCCATTTTCTTAACCGTCTATCCTGCTAATCAGGGTCACGGGTGGCTGGAGCCTATCCCAGCTGTCATTGGGCGAGAGGCGGGGTACACCCTGGATTGGTCGCCAGTCAATCGCAGGGCTGACACAGAGACAAACAACCATTCACGCACACACCCACACCTACGGTCAATTTAGAATAATCAATTAACTTAACGTGGGCATGTTTTTGGTCTGTGGGAGGAAGCAGGAGTACCCGGAGAGAACCCACGCATGCACAGGGAGAACATGCAAACCCCACAGAGAAAGGCCAACCATGCCCAAACGGGGAACCGACCCGGCGACCTTTATGCTGTGAGACAGGAGTGCTACGCGCTGCGCCACTGTGCAACCCTGCAACCTCGTTGTGGTCATTTTGGGCTGTTTCTTTGTGATCACTTGTAAATGAATGTCTTTTGTTATTAAGTAGTTCACCTTTTTCCACACAAATTTCAGATTAGTATAATATTGTTAAGAGTGATGCAACAATCCTGTGTTTCATACAGGTCTAAAAACAAGACAAAAGAAAGACACTCGAAAAGGATGATCTCTCGTCCAGCAATCTTTTCTGCAAACTTTCCTGTGGACTTTGAAGTGTTTTAATCAGTGATAAACAGTCTTTTTAATTTTTAAAGTAAGTTGTTAAAGGCAACACGTTTGTTAGATGAAGAAATCATACAGAGATCATATCTAATCTAACTGTCTGAATACTAATCTGTGAACCTCAGTTAGTCTGTTTGAGAACTCACTAAACTCACATGAAGCATTAAATCTCTGCGATGGACGGTTTTCCCCACTGTGCTGTGCTCTCGTCTGACATGGAACTTGCATGCACACACTCAGACCTGATGTTAGATTTGAGCGTACCCTCTGCCTGCATTCAGATTAATAAATACTGATCTGTGTGGATATCAGAGCCAATATCTCCAGTGATGAATTTTTTATGGCAAGTGTTTGAACCAAACAGCCTCTTGACTTTTCTGTCACATTGGATCGAGAAGCACCAGAGCTCAAGAAAAAACCTCTAAATCTGTGGTCTTATTTTCATTTAAAAGAAAAGCACAGCACCTTGTTTCTTCCTCACTTTTGAGGACTCAGACTGGGGGTGAAGCTGTGAAGTGAGACCATCCAGTTGCTCTCCTTTGTTCTTGTATAAAAGTGCTAATTCTGTCTCTTCTAAGCCCCAACTCTTTCCTTTTATTGTAAAACAGCGAATGTTGTTCATGTTTTCAGTGGTCAGCTTAGATAATGTTACAGGTTTGTGTGTCTGTTAGGGGTGGGAGAAAAAAATCGATTCATGTAAGAATCTCGATTCTACTCACTTTTGATTCTGAATCGATTAATAAAATCCAAAAATCGTTTCTTTTTTTTTTTTAATTATTATTATTTTTTTAACCAACGTTGCCTCCATCTCTCAGCTTAAAGCCACACATCTCCCGTCTAGTGCAGCAGAAGGAGTGTCCTCCACAACTGGAAATACTAGAACTCCTATCCATGCACAGATCAGTGTTTATAAATCTGAAATGCAGGTGGAGGGTTTAAACTCAAATCCCACACCAGGTCGGAGCTTGTAGTCAGATGAGAGCCCAGTGCAGCTGAGCGGAGGTCATATGAGTGCAGTGAGTTTTCAAACAGACCCAACAGAGGTTCATAGATTAATATTAAGATAGTTAGAATAGATACGACACCAAGAAAGTGTCTAAGATTTCACTCTAACGCTGCCAATCTCTGTAAAATACATCACATGTGAACGTGCAGCGCGTTCTGTCAGCTGATCCCTGCATCTCACTTTTTTTTTACCTTTAACGAGTCACTTTAAAACTTAAAAAGAACGTTTTCTGTGATTAAAACATTTCAAAGTCCACAGTAACGTTTGCAGAGAACATTCAGAGGGCACTGCATCAAACTTTTCGAGTGTTATTTTTTTTGTTTATGGAGAGCTATAATGATCACAGGATTTACCGCCAGGATCGCCGCTTGACTCCTAACAATATTATCATATTAATCTGAATTTTGTGTGAAAAAGTGGACCATTTAATAAAAAGACATTCATTTACATGTGATCACAACTGAACGGCTCGAAATGATCCTAAAACTCCACTCCACCCGCACGTCAAAGCGCAAAGGTGACACATTTCATCGTCATTTCTGATCACAAAGTTAATAAATAAGTATAAAGGTTTACCAATTTACAGTCCTGCATAATGAAAATGTTTCATCAACATCAGACACGGTGCAGGTCCATCTGTTGCTCTGTTATCTATCCCTGAAACTGAGGCAGTGAGCTCCTCTAACCTCTCAGTCTGTAGCTCAGGGTTCAGTCTGACTGCAGCTTCTGTCAGAACTGACAAACATTTCAAAAGCTATTTTTCTATGTTTTTGGACTCAAACGGAAATAAGTGATAATATGGGAGCTTATAACGCCTTTATACCACAGGTTAATTAATTAAAGTATAAACGAAGGATGTGTAAATAAATGAAAACGGAAATCTATTTTGAAATGAATTGTGACCCTGAGAATTGAAATCAAATCGAATCATGAGACACCCAAAGAACCCCACCTCTAGTGTCTGTCACATCAACATTAGTGTTTTTATTTCTTCCTGTCCTGCTGACTGTTGGCTGTGAGCTTCTTGCACATTGACTCATCAACAGCAACAGATGAACATACTGCGCACACAGATCAAAACAAGCATCATGTCTTTCTATTTGAACCTGAATTAAAGTGTAAACATCTGCCCTCATTATAACCTGAGTCTTGCTCTGCTCTGGTCTGATCTTCAGTCTCCAGATGTGGAGCTGGTGGAGCCGGAGCTCAAGGAGGTGATGGAGGTGAAGGGGGAGGCGTTGGAGGCGAACGTATCCAGAGTCAAAATGTCAGAGGAGGAGGTGGTGCCACTGATCAGAGATGATGGTGAGTATAGACAGAGATGGAGTGTGATGGTGTTGGATACATACTGATTAAAAACTGCTTATTTATTCATTTTTATTTTTGTGTGTTAACCTGACTGTGAGGAATCAGCTACACCGTGCTTTTTTCTGTCGATAATTGCCCTTTTCCACTAGCCCGACTACAGACTCACGGTCGGCGTGGATTTTATAACACAGCTGCGCTAAAGTGCTGTGCAGAAGTGCGTGCATGTTCATCTATAACGCCACACAAACATAATTTTGTACAAACATATGTCCCACCGTGGTCTTTAAAGGAAAAAAAAAAGCTTTCAAAAGATTTCATTTAAGTAATACAGCGGCTCAATGTCGGGCGCCATGACAACGGAGGTAAACAGCAGCCTTGTGCTGCTGCACGTGGAGGGAAACGAAGGAGCTGCTTCCTGACATTAACTCTTCCCTGGATCCAGTGAGATCACTTTAATTTTTGATTTTTGGGCCTGGTATAGCAGAGATTTTTTGTTGATCAATCATTCTTCTTTGAACTGGTTTTCCTTTTTGGTTCCCTGTGGATTAATGGACTGATTGGTGCTTTAAGACTCTCGTGGCAGACAGATTGCTCCCGTGTCGACGAACTTTGATTTAATCGAAAAGACTCTTTGAACCGAACTATCTTTGCTGTTAACTTCTTTTTCGTTTAAAGGGACTTTAACTTTGACTTTTAAATTATTTAGGAATCATGAAGGTGCATTTTAAGGTGGTATTTTGTCTTCATTCAGTCTGGTTCTGTGCCCTCAGGTTTAAATGTCATTAAAAACCCGTCGCTGACTTATTCGTTTGCCTCTTGTAAGTGATTTGTTCAGAGTCAGAAGCTTCTGTGAGGACATTCTCTGACCAATGAGTGACCGGCAGTCTGTCGACGTCACCTTTTAGTATCGGTCTAACTCGCTTGGAACCAGGATAGAGTAGGTACTAAAAAACTGGCGTCTGATGCATAGTACCGCGCTGATGGAAACGCAACACAAACCGGGTAGAGGCGAGTAGAGTAGGGCTAAGACAGGTCAGTGAAAAAGGACCATAAGGGGCCCGTGCGCTGTGGTTAGCTACACTTAAAAATGAAAACAAAGTGTGGGTTTATTCATCGTGTAAAAGTGTGGGGCAGTCTGCCCCACCTATAACCTCCCCCCATTAGACTTTGGTGGTGTTTCATGAATGTTTACATCAGTGCTGCACGATTTGGCAAAAATTGTGCTATAGCTATTATTTTGGATGATACTGTAATTATCCACGTATACAACATATGTATGCATATATAAACAGGCAAGAGTGGATCCTCCACTGTGGCTTTATAGTTGAGCTATGACCCAAGTCAGACTGCTGCGTGCATGCAAACGTGGTCCCCTTTAGTTTCTGCTAATGAAGACCTCAGACTGATCTTGAATTCACACCCTGATGAATTATAGTAACGTGAATACTGGATAATGATAATTCAAGACCTTTCAGTCAGATGTCAAAACTTTGCAGCGAAAAGGTAAATCGAAGTCAGGCCAAGTTGAACGAACCTTTTTATCCCAAACCACACTTTATAAAGTTATATATTTTTAGTTCCAGTAAAATATTTCAATCAGATTTATTCATCTGGCTGAATGTATAATACGACTGTCTCAATAGGTTTCCAAAATTACAACCCTGATGACTAAAATTTGAAAATAACATGAGCTAAAGTTGGGGATGATTTAATCTAACTTTAATTTTTATAGTGTCCATACCTGGATTATTTTCAGGGATGCACCATTGCATTCATTTTCTCAAATCAGAAGTAATGTTCCTGGGCCAGTAGTTGAAGTGATGGGATCAGTAAATTTGATTTAGCTTTATCTCAACCCCAGCAACCAATGAGCACAGGTCATTCACTGTTGTGATCAGCTCTTAGGCTCAGTCCACTTTTACTCTCCATTTATTGCTCTCCTCGTCTCTCTTCAGGAATGGTGGAGTGTGTTCCCTCCAAAGCTGCACAGAGACCCAGCCTCCAACAGCAGGACACCCAGTCCACCTCCAGTGTGACCCAGGCCCAGACCCAGACCCAGGGTGCATCTGGAGGCAGCAGCAGCAGCAGCAAGAGGACTCGTGCAGGCAGCAGAGGAGTGGAGGTCAGTGACTCCTCCTCTCTTCTTAGCTGTGAGCTGATTGGCTCCGCTCAGGGCAAAAACTCTTTGCAGAAAACGTTAAACCGGCCGTTCGCCGACAGCGGCAGCAACTCTCAGCTTGACGTGTTGAGCGATGCAGATAAAAACGCTTACTTGTTACATGAGGATTTTTTTGACGAGCAGTCGCGGGTCGAAGCTGGAGGAAAGACAGGGTCGTGTGCGTACTCGATATCGCCGGGTGATTTCCCATCAACCTCTGCGGGTGAGAACGGACAGATTCCTTTCACTTTCCCCGAGCCGCTGCCTTTTCCCGAGCCCAGCAGAGTGAACCATCGAACAGGAGCCAAAGAGAGACTCTTTCTCTGCAGCTACTGCGGGAAAGCTTTCAACCGGCCCAAGAAGGTGGAGATCCACCAGCGCGTGCACACGGGGGAGAAACCGTACAGCTGCTCCACGTGCGGAAAAACCTTCTCTGAGGCCGGGAACCTGAGGAAGCACCAGAGGATCCACAGTGGAGAGAAACCGTACAGCTGTGGCATGTGTGGACGAGGATTTGCCTGGATCAGAAACCTGAAAGCTCACCAGTTAAGGAGCCACCCTGAGGTTTACACTGAGGAGACAGCAGGAGGCGCACAGGAGCTCCCATCTTTCACCTGAACTGTAGTCACGGGGTTTTTTGATCCAGCAGAGACTCAGTTTTAGTGAACAGGACCTTCGAATTAATACGTCTTCAAATGTTTTACTCAGAACTACATATTTCAAAGTGACTGTCTGGATTTGTACAGTGAGTCTCTCAACATGTTGATCTGGAGCAGCTCAACGTCTGTACCTCCTTTAACCCTTTAACACCTGGGCCTCAAAATGCCTTCATAGAATACTTTGCTTATTTTGAAGATAAAGTGGTTGAAAAGTGTCTTAGGAGTAAGTGCTTATACTGCAAGAACTGAAATCTAAGCAAGTCTTTGTCTTATTTCCATTGTATCTCTTATTTAATAGGAAAATTTGTCTTATTATTCTTGATATGAGCTACATTCTACTGATAAGTCCAGGAAAATGTCTTATTTCAAGTTATTTAAAGACAAAATGTGGTCTGAATTGCTTGTGACAAGTCCAAAAAAAATCTGCCAATGGGATAAGAAAACAGTTTCGCATACTAAAACAATTCTAATTTCAAGAAACTTTACGAGCAATTTTCTTATCCCTTTGGCAGATTTTTTTTTCTGTCATTTTTGTCCTTAAATAAACTTAAAGTAAGACATTTTTATGACTAGGTCTGGTGAATTTGGCTCAAATCAAAAAGATGAGACATACTTTGGAGTCTTTTTCTCTTAATCTGTTAAATGAAGGTCTTTGACAGCATCACTAGATCCTCCAGCATCTCACAGCTTCATCTACCTTTGGCACAAAAGCCACTAATGATTGTTTTCTCCTTCACCTTCTGAAAGTGAAAGTAGAGGACAAAGATATTTGACTACTCACGCATACTGTACTGTACAGACAAAGCATGGTGCATTCTTTTAAAAAGGTTTGCATCAATGCAGGCTTCAGATCAAGCTTCCACAGCCAAAGAAGACTTGAAACACCTTTCTGAGGTAGAAAAAGTACTTGTGCTAAATTACGTGCAATACACAAACACAGCTCATTACTGCGTTCTAATAAGGTTAGTTCTTATCAGCATTAAAATATGCACGTTTTACAAAAAGACTTGGTAAAGTGTTTTTATAAAGTCACTACATAAGACAAGCATCAGCCTACACATACAATTCTGTATGTTTTTACAAAGTAAAAACTATATAGAGAGAGCTTCATTCATCCTGAAATTCATCCCATCGATCATTACCTTTTCTCACATGAAGTTGCTCCTTCAGCTTCTCCTTTTGTCTCAGAGTCATGCAGAAGCTTCAGTTGAGGTTTTCTAACCTGAGAGGATCTTCTTTTGGCATTTTTGGAAAAACTCTGCTCTTTTTTTGTCTGTGCCTCCCCTTCATCCAGTCTTCGTTTATTCTTGGTCTTCCTTAAATGCCTGAATGAAGTTACTGCAATAACCACATATTGGGTGAAAAGGAAACATATCAGCTTTCACTAATATATTTCTGATTGTGCAAACCATTTGGGAATAAATGACATTCAAAGTGCGCTTGTGCAAATGTGTCAGCGCCAAAACAGCCGGTGTTAAAGGGTTAATGTTTCTGTTCGGGGTTCAGGTCATACAAGGGCTTTTAATCGGATGTTGTTCTAAAATATAACAGTTTGTTTCCCAAACTGGGTGTGAGCCCTTAGTAAAAAGAGAAATTTGGGAATCAAGGGTGGGTGAAGACCGGATATGTGGTATTTCGAATACTGACTTCTTGGTATTCCAGTTTTAAGTAGTCACCGTGGAGTAAACTTGCTAATTTCAGAGATCAAAGTCTTTTACAGTACAAAAATTTAAAGTGTTTGGGATAAATGCAGCGAAAACACTGTCAGAGGAATGACAATGGGCCCGACGGCGGGCCCTGGGAACTAAGGGGTTTTAATGTAGTAAACATTTGTTTTAAGATGAGCTCAGAGGAGCAGGCCCTCCTTTTTCTTTTTTATCACCTGTAAGAGAACCGTGCTGATCTGTCTGAGGATACATGTTCGATCACGAAGTTAAATAAAACCTTTCTTGTTAAAAAGACTCAGACATTTCCTCAAACAACTCTTTTCTGTAGATTCAGCTGGATCTGAGTGAAACTTGAGTGAAGTTTTGGCCATCCATAAACATTCTGACTGCACAAACTGAATATGCAAAGATGAACATTCTTAGTGTAACTCCAATACCTGTGATTATAATGATGATAGCATGACGCTTACGTCGAGTGCAGGTATTGTAATAGGAACAAGCAGCCTGACCCTGCAGGGAGCTCTGACCTGTAGCCCAATGTTCATCAACCCTCCAAAAACAGAGCAGCACATAAAATGATGGGTTTCATTGAAAGTGTGCCCCTCTTTGGTTGTTATTTCCTGCTGTCTCTGTCTCATGATCAGATCAAAACATTTATTTGTGATGAAAAAGTTCAAACACTACATTTAAGTTCTAAGATGTTGTGGTTTGTGTGGGTATCAAACATAAGATACCCACATAAACCACACTGAGATTATTCAGTCTCCACTGTAGTATCAGTCTACACTGAAGTATCAGTTATCTGCAGAAATCAGTGTGTTATTGGTTGATATGAATTGATTAAATGCTGGACCATGGCACCATGACCTCGGTGTGATGAAGACATGCAGAGCACAACATGTGAACAGAGGTTGTTTCCTCAAATAGAAAACTGACCAAATTGTCCCTGGTTGTGGGTATTGTTTTGATTGACTGAAGGAGAGCACTAAGTAATCAAGTACTTTTATTATTTATCACAGAAATTAACATATGGGTCAATGACAAAAAGAGGGTCTAAAAACTTATTTTTAAAAAGTTCTTTGAAAATGGATAAAAAACATATTTCTGAGAGAAGAATTATGTTTTCTAACAGATTTCAGTAGTTGACCAACATTTCAAAGTTTTGAGGTTCATTATTTTTTAGTATTTTTAATTTGAGCTCCCAAAAATGTCAGGTGGCGCAACCAAATATATGAAAATATATTTATATGTTCCTGTTATTTTTTCTGTGTGAAATTATTGGCAAGTATCTCTCAAGTGTCTGTATACATACATACATTTTCATTTTGTGTTTCATTTGTTTTATTTGTGAATAAGGTAAATAATTTGATGTTGAAATAACATTTCACATTATTACATTGGTTGTACCACCTGCCATGCAAATTGTTCCAGTCACCAATGAAGTGAAAAAACCTTTTTTATCAGTATTTCAGAGAAATCTACAAACTTTTCCACTTGGTCACAAATGTCATTTGGGCTCCTCTGGCTGATGCAGTTTCCTGTTTCCTGTTTTATTCTCTTCACTTTAAAATAAAAGTCTAATGTTACGGTTGCACCACCCTGACATTTGACAAGGTGAAAATTACGGGACAAAGTTTTTTAAATTTCTCAACAGCTTTAAAATTCTTTTTATTTGCAAAGAATGTTTTATTTAAAAAGGTTCAAGCGTAAAATAATGCCACTGTATTTTTAATTTCCATTTACAGTAANCATTATTACATTGGTTGTACCACCTGCCATGCAAATTGTTCCAGTCACCAATGAAGTGAAAAAACCTTTTTTATCAGTATTTCAGAGAAATCTACAAACTTTTCCACTTGGTCACAAATGAGTAAACCCGAGGAGACCGACTACGTCAAAGGACAAAGGACAAAATAAGAGAAGTGAAATTTTATTTTCAGATTACAATGCCAACGTGGTGGGACTGTAAACTGTTCCACTTTTAATGCCCTGTTTCAAAAAATTTAAAGAGTTGTCGAAATTTTAAGAAAAATAAACGTTTCTTACAAAATAAATTTTTCCAAGTTCGGTAAAATAATGCCACTGTATTTTTAATTTCCATTTACAGTAACTGACATTCAATTCTTAGAGTTTAATTACTGTGGATACTTGTCAGGACGGTTGCACCACCTGACATTTTGGGGGTTTGAGGAACCAAAACACAAAAAAACATGTTATATTTTAATAGTTTAAAGATGTGTTCAAATAACACAGGTTTCATAGAATAAAGAAATAAATTTGATGAAATACTCAATTCATGATGGAAGGAAATATTGCACTTGGACACAAAAAAAGGGACGTCACGTCATTGACCCATATAACAAATGTGATAGGAGCATGTACTAGAGATTTTCCGATACCCTTTTTCCCTCCTGATACTGATACTTGTGCTGTGGATATCGGCTCATACCGAGTACCGATCCGATACCAGTATGTTATAAAAAAATATCATACTGTGCCTGCATGACTTCAATATGATTAACATTGTGGTAAGACCTGGCTCAGTTTAAACCTTTTGTAAAACATGAATAAATACAGGAAATTAAAGCCATTTATTTCAACATTTATATTAAATGTAACACTGTAGCAGTATCCAGCTTAGAATATTGCCACACCGCCGACATGGTTGTGCTCGTTAGCTTAGCTCCAAGTCGCGCATCAACCGGTGTGTCTGTTGAGTCTGAGTCATGTGATTAAACAGGCTGCAGGTTGCAGAGCAGCGCTACTGTTTTAAAAGCAGCAAAGAAGACTGCCAGAGTATAACAGAGCTAAACATAAAATTTCTAAATAATAAATTGCGTGGTATCGATATCAGTGCCTGGACTCCTGTGGTCACCAATACCGATACCAATACTAGCATTTTCAGCAGTGACGAAGCGATTTCTGATACTTGAACGGAAAAACTCTAGCACGTACCATATCACTGTATGCTAATTCCAATACAGAAGAAAGTTGAACACCTCTGCAATTTGGTGTGGGTAAAAAATATTGGTACCAGTTACCGGCTAAAGGAGTAATAAAATATCTGTATGTTGGATATCTGCCAAAAATCTAATATAGTGCACCCCTAGTTCTTGTTACATCTTGTTCAGCTAAATGTAAGTCCCTTTGCGTTGGCATTGATCAGTCAGAGCTCAACCACCTGTGGCTTGTTCAAAATGCAGCACCTGTCTCTTAACTGGGACTAAGAAACGTGAGCACTTAACTCTGGTGCTTTCCTCACTCTACTAGCTTCTGGTTTGGTACAGTATTGATTTGAAGATTCTTTAATTTGTTTCTAAGTCTCTGAATGGGCTGACCCTGGGATCCCTGTCTGAGTTTATTCAGCTACACCAGCCCTCCAGAGCTCTTTGGTTTGTGATTTAGATNAACAACTGGCCCTAGAAGGTGATCCACTAACGGAGAACCACTGTGGGTTTGAGTCATTAGAGCCAAAGTGGAGCTGGAATGACTAACAGTGGCTTTCCACCACAGGGCCAGGCTCTTACAGACATTTCGAGTAGCATGTGTCTGCAGAACCCAAGGCTGCAGACTCAAGACCACAATCCTGGGACTGCATTTCAAGGACCCTTATTGACCGTGACAGCGCCACCTAGAGCAGAGGATAACCAAGGACCTGATTTTGGGGACGATATGGATCAGATGGATCAAAGTGTGAGTACTAAAATGTGTATCATTTAAGTGATGTCATAACTTAAAGTGTCCTGAATTTAAAACCATGTTGAGGTCTGTACTGATGTTATTTTGCACAATGTGGCTGTGCTCACTGTGATTAGCACTGACACTCGTCTGATGGCTGCTGGAGGCAAAGGGTGAATTCCAATTCCTGTCCTAACCCTGAATCTTGGTAGCCCTCAAAACCAAGTGTTAAGGGCTATTTTGTGACTTAGAAATGGGACACCCCTTAAATGCAGATACATCTTCAGACTGTGGGGGGCAGCATTATGGTGATCTTATACCATTATCGGCACAAGCATGTTGTTTCGGCCGCACTGGCCGCTATTGACAAAAGATCATAAAATAAAAATACATGTTATGCAACAATGAGGTAAATAATCCATAACATGGGCCTAAACTAAGATAATACAATGGTTTTCGTAATATTTATATCTCCATTAACAAAGAAAACACATTTGTAGCTCGCCTTCTTTGCCGCTTTGGATGCCATGTTTATTTGCTGAAAATACGCAATGCATTCTGGGTAGCCTATACAGCCCTCAAACCTGCCCCTCAACTTAACGTTCTGAGAATCAGGACAGCACTTGCACTTGGCGGGAGTGCGCATTTTTGAGGTTGAGGGTTAAGACAGGAATTGGAATTCACCCGAAGTGTCTGATCCACATTTGTTAGGTAATTACACTGATGTTTAATTCAGTCGAAAACATTTCATCTTGATAAACATGTAAAAAAAAAACAATTTTAAAAGGTTTGAAATCAAAAGACTGGATGATAGGAGAAGATAATTTTACCTTTTTAAATGAAACTTAGTGAACTTGTGCTCTGTGGAGCTCTGAGCATTTTCTTGTCTTAATCTCAGAAGTCCCCTTAACTGCAGTTCCTCAATTGTCCACTTGGATCCTTCTGTTAAAATGTAGACAGTCTGATCCTTAAGCAGATTGGCTCTTTTTAACCAAGAGTGTAAGCACGTATCTTTACCATTACAGAAGATCATCTTCACTGATCAGAGTAACCAGTCAGTCAAACAGTCAGGTTTTGATTGTTGTGGGTCTGTTAGAGCCTGATTTGCAACAGTGACCGAAAATACAATTCAAAAGAGTGTAATAAGACCTGAACTGTAATAACTGGTCAAACATGTTTCAGATACTGAGGCCAAAACATAATAACTTTTTGCCCCAAATGTAAAAATGTGAAACATGTTAGGCTCAGCACTTTTGTTACATTATTCACCAGTTATTACATTTTTGAATTATATTTCAGGTTCTTGTCACATATCAAGCTTAATTAGTCCTGTGTCATGTCTCTGTGCTCGCTCCTCAGAGTTATTGTCTCTTGATACTGTTTGCTCTGTCAGGTGGTTTCAGTTTAGTGAAAACATTTCTTATTATCCAGAGCTGGCTGTTTTACATTATCTACTGTGGAGTTTATTTTTTATTTTTATGGTTTTGAAGATACAAATTAATCTCAATCCAAGGCAGAGGATTACAGTTATAATTTTTCCCCTGGTATGAGGTCTGTGGCTAGTTTATGTCTGTGAAGTTGTGTCTTCTATCACTAATCAGGCTCTCTCTCTTTTTTAAGGTGCATATAACAATCCAGCGTGGGCGGTCCCTCCCCGACCTGATGAGATGCACGACGTGCTGCTTGAACTTCCACTGCCCGTTCTGCAGCTCAGCTCTGTGTCGCCCTACAAAGCTGAGCAAAATCAAAATACATCTGGAGTACCATTTCAACCGAGCTGTTCTCCACGAAGGTAAAATTTGACGGCAGAGGCGTCAGTTTTTGTGCATTTCAGCTTATTTCACATGTAAAGCTGTTTTCATTGTACTGATGTGATTCCGCCTCCTCGTGTTTCAGGGTTTACCATCCACAGGTGTGGCCTGGGCTGCAGGAAACGGCTGCATTTTCACTGCGTCTACTGCCAGTCCACTCTGTCGCGTAAAATCGACTTTATCAAACATCTGGGCTGGTGTAAACAGAAACAAAGCGCTGCAGCGAACACCTCAGCTCCTACAGCGACTGCTCAGCTGGTGAAAATAACCCCCACGGCAGCCTCACCCCCAGCTCTGACAACCACCAGCTCACACCCAACAACCCCACACAAACAGGTTCAGAGGGTGAAGCCGGTGCTGCACATTAACTGTCCCATCTGTCAGGTCGTGATGAACAAAAGGAATTTAAAAAAGCACATAGAGAGGAAGCACACGAGCAGGCACGAGGACAAATCAGCAGCAGTCCACCTGGATAGTGAACATCTACATCCTGAAAAAACAAACTCCCATTTGGACAAATTTTGTGGACTGGGGGAAGAGCAACATTTTACATAAAACCTGTCATTTTTCTCTTCATCTTTAAATTTTATCCAGTTTTTAATCTATTACATTTGTGTAAAAGATTCTGCCCTTGCACTGATGAAACTCTGCATGTTGACACTGATGCAAAGTCTCCGCCCTCAGCGAACATCACATCATGAGTGACAGCTGTTTGGTTCAACACAATGTTAAGTATAAAATAATGAGCCTTTTTAACTGTATGTAATTTTCAAGATGTAACTGGTGCTACATGAAGCTCACAGCAGATAGCAGAGTGTTTAATAGCTGTGATGTATGTCTCTGAGCTGAAACTAAAGCAGCATGTGTTCAGTGTTATTACCTTTGTACATTTTAATAAAGATTCTATCATTCTGTGTTGCTCCCAAGAAACTGTGTTTTATTTTTATTTACGTTTACATTTGTTTGACTGGAATGAAAACTTACACTGTTGTTGGCAGATAAAGCTGTTTGACAGAAATTCATATTTGGGTTAACGCCTTTCACCTGCCATCTCACAAGGGTCCAACAAGTGGCCCTGCTACAAAAACAAAACAAAGTATAACAAACAAACAAACAAAACGTGCAGCCCTAAGTTTTGTGTTACTGACTCTACGTGTTCAAGATTCATCAGTGTTTTTCTATTCCAAATGCTGAACCAATAACTCCTTTGATTTCTTTAAAGGTCCCAAATTATGCTCCTTTTCAGCAGGTTCTTACAGGTCTCAGAAAAGTCAATTTGAAGTTTGTTGTCAAAAAAAAGTCACTTTTTCCCCTCACTTCACCCTAAACACTCTCTGCTCTCTGGAAACATGGGCTGTTTTCCAAACCACCTACTACATACTACATGTGAAAGTAGTAGGTAGTACCTACTACTTTCACATATAGTCTGTAGTATGACTGTTTTTTTGGACCTGTTTAGTCGTATACTACTCTGGATTTCTGTTTCAGGAAGTAGAGCTGATGTTTGTTTTTTTTTTGTTTTTGTTTTTTTTTGTTTAACTTTATCATAAATAAACCATGAGTACATTTGGCATTTCAGTCATTAATTCACCACATCAATCAGTGGTGAAGTTACAGGAGCAATAAAAGAAGAAAGTTAAATTAGATGTCAATGAGATACAAAGGAAAATAAATAAATGAAATTAAGCATGAGAAGGGAATAGTCATTTTTTTGTGAATTTTTATGGCATTTTCATTATTTTAAGTGGTTCAAGGAACATTTTTAATTCATTTAGAAAAACAACAAATTCTGGGAGAGATTAGAGTCCCGACTTTATAAAATTTGCAGTTATAGAAGTTTGTTACAGCAAAATTGTCATATCTGATTTTTACTCTTGCACCAAAAGTTATCGTGAATTGAAAAAAAATCTGAAACCAACTCACTTTTTATTTTTACAGCTGGTGGAAAATCTGCATCCGCATTACCCACGTAGGCTGTTAGTTGAAAAAAAAGTGATAAATGACTTACTGGCTTTTATGAATTTGGTAAAAGTAAACAGCAGATTTACCGCTGTTTCTTTTGTGTCACTTCCTTTTTATCTCTCAGACCGTTTTACATTTTTGTTGTTGTGTTGTAGTTGAGCTGATTTATTCCAGTAGGTGTCAGTAATTCACCTCAACCTGAGCGCCCCCAAACTGACCAACGGCATTAGCGCCGTGCATTGTGGGAAACAGTACGCCAGGTAGACTGGTCAGCTGCATAATGAGAAATTTTCCTGGATCAGTAGGACATCCGGGAACTTGTAGTTTACTACAGATCTCACAAGTACTAGATACTGAATTTCAGCCCAAGTAGAAGGCACCGCTGGTGTAGTAGGCGGTTTGGAAAACAGCGGCTGTTCCTGTGAGCTGTCCCTCCTTCAGCACAAGCCACACCCCTCAAGGCAGGGAGGCAGGCAGGCAGCCAATCAAGCTGGAGGAGGGAGGAGTTAGAGGGCAGTTAATTTCCTCCATGACATCACGTAGGGCTCTTTTTCCAATCTGCCCGTTTGAGCAGACATTTTCTGAAAAGTGGAGCAGGCAAGAGAGGGAGAGGATTGAATTTTCTCATTTCAGTGGGGTTTGTAGACAGGCTGGGGATGCATATTACTGTCAGAAAGTCATTCAGAAGTGGATGTTACATAATTTAGGCCCTTTATAAGGAACAGGAGCATTGGGGAGGAGCTTGTAATGCTGAATGTTTCTGATTGGTTGAGCACTCATGGTTTTTCATGTAGACCTATGTGTTCAAGACTGAACTTCAGAATGTGTATGAAAGAGAGAAAAAAGACGTTTTTTTCAGAACAGGTGCCTGTTGTGGTAGTTTCAATGGAAATGTGACTTCAAGAGGCAGCTTAATAACATGTTGAAGCACTTACAATTTATAGACATAAGTTCTGTTTTTACTTAAAACAATTTTTTTTCCCCAGTGTGTGTAAAAATGGATGCAGGTTCAAACATTTTCACATCAGCTACTAATGATTCTTATGTGAACAGCCCTTTGACTTGGTCCAGGTGAGATACAGCCCTGACCGACCAGGACCAGGTCAGATAATTAACTTTTCTGGTCAAGTCTGGCTCAAAGCATGACATTGAAAAACTTCTGAAGAAAATATTTTCATTCCAAATGTTTTTGTTTTCTTCTTTACAGTGTTGAAATCTTTGTATCTTAAGACTACCCTTGTCTAAGCTTGTAGCAGTCCAGCAATCTAAACCTAAAGTAAGCTGCAGTCTGACCTTATACCAGTCTGAGTCTGTAGCAGTCTAAGACTAAAGCAGTGTGAGCCTATAGCAGTCTTAACCAACAGTAGTCTCAGCTTTTTGAAGTCTTACCTTTGTAATCTCACCCTGTAGCTGCCTCAGTCTAAGCCTATGTAGTCTAAATTATTCTTAGTCAAGGTGTCTTGCAGTCTACGACTTTTGCTGTCCAAGCCTATATCAGTCTGAACCATAGAATGTATAATGAGTGGACGTAACGACGTTTGGCTCAAACCGAAGCCTCCAGCAGATGCCCCGCCCCCTGGTGTCTGGCTGCAATATAGGTCATAAGCCCCGCCTCCCCATGTATTCCAGATATGAGCCGGGAAAACTTTAAAAAATTACGATACCTCGTAGAAATGTTTCTCTCATCCTTAGGCTAAGGTTGTATGACGATGTCATTTGGCTGCATGGTGTTCAAGTGTTTTTTTTCCTGAGAAGTTAGTTTCTCATTAGTTATTGGACGTTAAAAACCGCAACATAAGTTTCGTTTTACGATAGTTGACAGCTGCCGTTCGTGAGTAGTTTTTATCGGGGATATAAGAACCTTCGGGAAAGAGCCAAAAGGAGACTAAACCTTCTGAAGAAGAAGAAATAAATATTTTTTATTTCTCTTTTTTACTTGGCTCCACCGGAAATTCTGTACTGCACAGACTCTGGCTGCACAATGGCGGCTAGAGAAACGGGGTTTTTTGGCTTCAAAATCGTAGAACGGTGACAGGCGGAGCCACACTGTCCATTCTATATACAGTCAATGGTCTGAACTTGTTGCAATCGGAGACTAAAACAGTCCAAGCTTACAGGAGTTTGAGCCTATAGTGCTCTGAACCCAAAGCAGTCGAAACACTTATCAGTCTAAGCCTTTAGCAGTCTTAGCGCGTTGTGGTCTAATCTTGTAGCAGTCTGATCCAGTAGTAGTCTTAGCCTTTGGCAGTCTGGGCCTAAAGCAGCCTAAGCCTAGAGCAGTCCAAGCCTATAGTAGCCTGAGCCTTTCCACAAGAATGCACTGTGCTCTGGTTCAGTATCATTTCAAATTTAATTTATGTTTATTTAATGTTTGTCATTTCTGAATAAGAGTAGAAATTTGAACCAAGTCAGTTGCAATGTTTTTTCAATGTAACAGAAACTTTCAAAACTGTATTATCTTTTGTTGTAAGTTTGTACTTTTTTTTTTTGTGATATCTTTAAAAAGTCATGAGCCCTTAGTGACACAGGCAGAAATAAAAACAGGGTTTTCTCGCACACCAGATGCCAAACTTTGTGTGTGCGGGGAAACTGATGCATCTGTCTCTTAAGTTTGCTTCAGGATTTAATGAAAGAAGGAGGGTAACTGAGAAAATAGTTGGATGTCATTTTAACCTTTCAGAGCACATTATTGATTGACACGAACAGGGTACCATAAAAGAAAATGCTTTGCCTTGGAATTTCCAGCAGCTGTTAAACAGTGACCATAGACTGTATGAAAGAGAGAGAGAGTTATTTACTATTTAATGTTGTTTACTTTTGTTCACTAACCTGATTTTTGCCTGTGTCACTTTAAGATGTGCTAACCCTTTTCCTATGCAGTCTCAAGTTAACAAAACATCAGCTAAAATACACTCTGAAGTACATTTGTGTGTTTAACCTGTGATGTATCCTTTTCATTGTTCTAACTTCTCTCTTCCCTGTGTGTTTGTGTGTGTTTGCAGAAGGAGGAGGACGTGGTGCTGGTGAAGGTGGAGGAGGTGCAGGAGGTGAAGCTGGGGGCTCAGGACCAGAGGAGCCTCAGCATTCAGGAGGGTGAGTCAGATGGAGGACACACCTGCGTCTGAAACACAGAGTAGATGTTTTTACTGCTCAGACTGACAGGGGGCGCTCCAGACATACCTTAAAAACTGCCTCTACAGGTGACTGGAGAGTAAACTCACCTCACTGTCGGTTTAAAGCCGATATTACTGCTCCGAGACGGACTTTTTTCTTAGGCATGCACCATATAGGATTTTTGGCAGATGGGTCAATGACGTGACGTCCCTTTTTTGTGTCTGAGTGCAATATTTCCTTCCATCATGAACTGAGTATTTCATCACATGTATTTCTTTATTCTATGAAACCTGTGTTATTTGAACACATCTTTAAACTATTAAAATATAACATGTTTTTTTGTGTTTTCCAAGGAGTTTGGGGGTTTTACAGTCCACCACGTTGGCAGGACTGTTCATAGGTGTCATTAAAAACTCTAAAAATTGAATGTCAGTTATTGTAAATGGAAATTAAAAATACAGTGGCATTATTTTATGCTTGAACCTTTTTAAATAAAACATTCTTTGCAAATAAAAAGAATTTTAAAGCTGTTGAGAAATATAAAAAACTTTTGTCCCGTAATTTTCACCTTGTCAAATGTCAGGGTGGTGCAACCGTAACATTAGACTTTTATTTTAAAGTGAAGAGAATAAAACAGGAAACAGGAAACTGCATCAGCCAGAGGAGCCCAAATGACATTTGTGACCAAGTGGAAAAGTTTGTAGATTTCTCTGAAATACTGATAAAAAAGGTTTTTTCACTTCATTGGTGACTGGAACAATTTCCATGTCAGGTGGTACAACCAATGTAATAATGTGAAATGTTATTTTAACATAAAGTTATTTATCTTATTCATAAATAAAAGAAATGAAACACACAAAATGAAAATGTATGAGTCACTACAGACACTTGAGAGATACTTGCCAATAATTTCACACAGAAAAAATAACAGGAACATATAAATATATTTTCACATATTTGGTTGCACCACCTGACATTTTTGGGTGCTCAAATTAAAAATGCAAAAAAATAATGAACCTAAAAACTTTGAAATGTTGGTCAACTACTGAAATCTGTTAGAAAACATAATTCTTCTCTCAGAAATATGTTTTTATCCATTTTCAAAGAACTTTTTAAAAATACGCTTTTAGGCCCTCTTTTTGTCATTGACCCATATATCAGGCTCTCCTGGCATCAAACTCTGACACAGAATAAAACTACTCAAAATAACTTTCTCATGTCACCATAACTCACTTATTATGAGCAATGAAACATTTAAACTTGACAAAGTAGTTATTTGATTTATATCGTGAATCTATATGAACTGATATGAAAAAAAATTATTGTGATAGGATTTTTTCCCATATCGCCCAGCCCTATTAACCAGTATAGACCCAACATTAGGCAGAGGCACGGCAAACGATGTCCATCTTATTGAACAGGTTGTCAAAACTGTTTCTGAGGGGGAGTGACCACAGTCAGACAGAGAAATGTTTGTCTCCTGGAGGATTTTTAAAGTCTGGTTCTCTACTAACCTCACATTGAAGTGACTGACTGTCTCTCTTTCTCTCTTTCTCTCTGCAGGTCTGGTCGAATCGAGCACCGATGACTTCAGAGCCGCTCTTCCCTTCGATGACACCACACAGATGTCCTCCAATCAGCTGTCTGACCAGCAGGAGAGTGGGCGGGGCTTCTCAGAGGTCAGCTATGGTTCACTGTGGAGCGATGGGGGGGTTAGTTTTAGTCACGAAGACAGCCTTCCAGGGCCATCCTCTCACTGCACACAGCTCTCCTTCCTGCCGGACGCTCTGATTGGAGCACAGCAGAACGGTGCTGTGAGCGGATTGGCCGTTGATAGCTCCGGAGGCTTCCACACCTCGGCGTCCTTTCAGCAACAGCAGCTTCCGATCATCGATCTGTCGGAGGAGTCGAGCCCCGCCCTGACTCTAGAGGAGGTCCAGGGTTTAGGTCTGGCTCAGGGGGGGCACAGAGGAGCAAAGCTGCAGAAGAAACCCACCAAAGGGAGGCTGTGCGTCTGCAGGTTCTGTGGTCGGAATTTCTGCTCCCCCGCTAACCTGGTGTCACACCTGAGGACTCACACGGGGGAGAGACCGTTCGACTGCAACATCTGCGGCAAGAAGTTCAGTCAGTTCTGGAACCTGAAGATCCACAGGAACATCCACACAGGAGAGAGACCGTACCAGTGTCAGCTGTGTCCCGAGAGATACTCTGACCCCAGCAACCTCAGGAAACACCAGAAGAGACACCACCCAAGGACATAGGGGTGGGGGGAGGGGCGTCTCTTACTGGCTAATCAGGTGTCAGAGTCATGAGAAGGTCCAGATCAAACACTGGAGCTGACACACACCTCCTCAGTCTCACAAAGGAACAATAAACATGATCAAAAATTTATGTAACTACACTGCAAAAAAGGGAGTCTGAATAGAAGATAAAAATACTAAATTTGATGGAAAAATGTCTTAAAACTAGTGAAATTATCTGTCCATGCAGCAAGATAATTTCACTTGACTAGAAATCTTGAAATAAGACTGATAAATCTAAAAACAACATGGCCTTGATAAGTATTCTCAGATCATAAAACAAGAAGAAAATGCTCATTTTTAGATTAAAATGCTTGAAAACAAACTTCCTGAAGAAGAATTATACGTGAAATATACTGAATATGAGCAATAGAATGATTTTTGTGTTATTCATAAATCAAGCAATTAATGTTATGAAATGACATGTGAGATAACCAAAGTAACTTGTTTTAACAGTTATTCACTCATTTTCGCATTCTCAGACTATTGAAGACAAAATTGAAACATTCATGCTTTTTTTTGAGATCTAACATGGTTTTAAATGCTAAAAATAAGTTAAAAAACATTAAATCAAGATATTTTATAAAGCATGTCTTAAAGTAAGATTTTAAATCTTGACAAGTACAAGATTATTTGCAGTGTAGATTCCTGAAGCCCCTCCTCCACAGACTCTCAGCTTCCTCTTTAACACATCCTCAAGTTTGCGACCATGAAACCTGCAGCTCACTGCTCTGAGTCTTCACCAGCTCCACTCTGTGACACTGTTTCTCAGTGACATGACCGTGTGGAGACTGAGCTGTAGAGGACTGAGTGACAGTCTGACAGAGATCATGGCTGTTTTCGAATTCGCATACTATACTACCAGTACGTACTGATTTGTCCAAAATACAGTATGCAGTATGCGAACAAATGCGAAAGTTGCAGTATGCCAAAACTACCCGGATGACCTACTGATCCGGGAAAATTACTCAGTATGCATCTGACCAGTCTACCTGGCATACTGTTTCCCACAATGCAAAGCGCCTGGCCACGGGTCTGAATTGAAAATGACAGAAACCGGAGAAAGTTTGGGTGAAGCAGTGGAAAAAAATCAAGTGTAAGCACCAAAACATCTTTGAAGTAGGGAACTTACATGGTATATGTTATCATTATCCTATTGACATATTTGAAATCATACCTGCATCATCGGAAGCAGTTTTTCCATCATCTCTAAAAATAAAATGTCAATCCACTTCAGATTATTTTCAATGAATAACATATGGTTTAATATCAAAAATCAAATATGATGAATTCTGCTGCGACATACATCAACATTTAAACACACACGGCCTCTGCAGTTATTACAAAGATCAAAGGTCTCCTGGTAAAACTAATGCAGTTTATCGCCCTTGGACCTATAATCATTTGTAATAACGGCAGGAAACGTCTTTTAACCCTGTTTTTTGCATTAAATTTGGGACTTTTCAAAACCGAAAATTCCAAATTTTTCCTCCAAAATTTAGAGGTTTCTTTCTGGAGAATTTATTGATTCAATATTTATTAAGTTGTCCTAATATACATTAATACGAATAAATGATAAAGGCAATAAAAAAAAATTCATCAGCTTTTCCTTACTCTTGCATTACTCAAACTGGAAACCAGTGCAGCAAACTGCAAAACAGACCAAACAGAACTGTCATACTATATACTACATTTAAATACAGTATACAGTGCCTACTGCATACTGCAGTGGGTAGTAGTATGTAGTCGGCAAATTCGAAAACAGCCCATGTTTTTATGACAAGCAGCCCGCCCAGGGAGGTAGGGTGCGTCTTAATTGCCCAAAGTTCCATCCTTCCTTCCTCCACTTGCGTCGTTCACTTGCGTCTTAGTCCCGCCCACCAGAGATGATGAGAGACACACGCGGAAATGAAGAGACAGGACGAGCAGATTTGTTATGAGAAAATGAGACGTCCTTTCCTTCCGTCTCTGGATCATCTGTGATTCAGCTCTAACAGCTGTTTAGTTACTTAGTTAGTTAGTTTCCTGGGAAAAATAGAAATCACGTTTCTCTACAAACCTCTTGCTCATGAATGAAACTTCACAAATGAAAATGTAATATGTTTTTATCCTGACAGACTTTCTCTCAGGGTTAAATTCTCTCTATAAATAAAGAGAAGTTGCAGGAGAATAAAAAGGGGAAAAAACTGATCACAAATTAATATTCTGATGAATCTGACCTTGATAGTTATGAAAACTCAGTCTTGATCTGTTTTATTGATTTAATGACAGTTGTGATCAGCGTTTAGTGCTTCAAACTCACATCAAACATGTTTTTAATCCAAGCTTTCTGACCTGTTTCAGATTTATCCTCAGAGACTGGTTTCAGCTCTGTCTTTATCTATCATTAAACTTCGCTGATAAGAAGTTTTAGAGAAGCCTGAGCTGCTGCAGCCTCCAATCACTGACTGTCAACATTGCAAAAACTGAAATCTAAGCAAGTCATAATGTCTCATTTTTAGTCAAATGTGTCTTGTTATTCTTGATGTGAGCTACATTCCACTGATAAGTCCGGGAAGATGTCTTATTTCAAGTTATTCAAAGACAAAAATGAGGTCTGAATTGCTTGTTACAAGACTAAAACATCTGTTAACAGGATAAGAAAATGTTTCTTGTATTAAGACATCTTTCTAATTTCAGAAAACTTCATGAGTGAATTTTTCTTTTGGCAGGTTTTTTTTTTCTTGTTCCAAGCAATTCAGACCTTGTTTTTGTCTTTAAAACACTTGAAATAAGACATTTTTATGACGTGGTCTGTTGAATGTGGCTCAAATCAAGAAAAATACGACAATTTTTTACAACAAATAAGACATAATGACTTGCTTAGATTTCAGTTTTTGCAGTGAATCCCATGTGGGAATGACGGTCAGTGACAAAACCTCGATTATCTCTCCTCCGATCAGCCTCTTCTCTCCTCTCTCCTCCGAGCAAATTAAACCACATGGGACAGCCTTAGATATGGCGGCTCTGGAACTACTTCCAGTGACGTGGAGGAGAGAGGACAGAGGAGACTTCATTTCAGGCAAATGAGACGCACTCAAAATCCTGTCAGACATTAGCTTTATTCACACTGCAGTGCTCAATTCTAAATTTGTTGCTCAAAACTGATATTTTGTTTAGCTGCTCTGATGACATTCTTAAATGTGGCCCGTGTGCAGACTGTGGTGTGAACAGCTGACGTTGATAAAGTAATATGCATGTTCAGTTACACATTTATGTCGTCACAGAACGGTGTTTACAGAGACAAACCCCATAACAGCTGGTAGTCTCTATAGACTGTACTGATCCATTATTGCTTTTTTTGGTTACCTGGCTCCACTCAGATTCTCTGTGGTCCTTGCACAATGGTGGCGCCTGTGACAGGGTTCCTTTGGCTTCAAAATCGTACAGCAGTAAAAGGCGGAGCCACACTGTCCATTCTATACACAGTCTTTGATAGTCTCATTTACGGTCTTATCTTTAAACATTGTGTGGCAGCAGCTGGCAAATTTGTGAGCAGGTTATGATAAAAAGGAGGAAAAGGAGAAAGAAATTTAATTTCCACCTCTGTTTTTGGCGCAGAACTGTGAACGTGTGAAGCCGCAGAATGAGGTCAAAGAAGCATACATGTGACCTGGCTGTTCACACCAGAGTCAAGTACCACATTTGAAAGTTATAGAAGCCAATTTCTACCACTTGATAGAATAAAAATGAAAACTTGTTTTTTTTTGTTGCTCATATTGAGTCAAAATTTTGAGATAATAGTCATAATGTATGAAAAATGATTGAAATTTTGAGATAAAAAGTCCAAATGCACTGCAAAAACTGAAATCTAAGCAAGTCATTATGCCTTATTTTTAGTCTAATTTGTCTTACTATTCTTGATTTGAGCCACATTTACTAGACAAGGTCATAGAAATGTCTCATTTCAAGTTTTTTAAAGACAAAAATGAGGCATCAGTTGCTTGTAACAAGTGAAAAAAAATCTGCCAGTGGGATAAGATAAAAGATTCTTGTTTTAAGACATCTTTCTAATTTCATGAAACTTTCCGGACAAATTCGTCTTATCCCATTGGCAGATTTTTTGACCTGTTACAAGCAAGTTACACCTCATTTTTGTCTTAAAAAACTTGAAATAAGACATTTTTATGACCTGGTCTGGTGAATGTGGCTCAAATTAAGAACAATAAGACCATTTTTACTACAAATAAGACATAATGACTTGCCTAGATTTCCGTTTTTGCAGTGTGAAAACATGGAGCCAAAATTATGAAATAAGAAGTCAAAATTGTAAGATATAGTCAGAATTATGAGATGATAAAGTCAACATTTTGAGAGAATGGAGTCATCATTATGAGAAAAAAAAGCTGAAACTTTGAGATAAAGAGCTGAAACCATTGGATAGAGTCTGAATTAAGAGATAAAAAGTCAAAATTATAAATAGCCAGAATTATGAGATGAAAAGTCCAAATGTTTAGATACAGTCAAAATTGTGAGATAATAAGGTCATTATCATGAAACAAGTTGAAATTTGGGGATAAAATGTCTAAATTTGGGCAAAAATATTCCAACAAATTCAGTTTTTTTTTGAACTGGTGGAAATGGGTTTCTATGGAAAGCAGCCTGAATATGAGTGTGAAGTGTCAGATTCAGTGTGACGTGTTGTTCACTGTCAGAAACCAAGCAGATCTATGTCACATTGATCCAAAGAATTCAGGTCACTTTGAACTTCAGTGTGAACAGAACCTTTGAGGTCTCACAGTCAGAGACACAGAGCTCTGAGTTCATCCTCTCATTGGTCTGTGTTTCTGAAAGCATGATGTAGAATCAGTTTAATATAAACAGGACCTCAGATAAGAATTTTATATTATTTTTTACTCTGTAGGTATGAAATTGTTCACTGATGATGTCTTTTTTTTTATTGTGTCACAGTTTTGTACCGTTTGCTCTATGTGTACACTTAATCACATCATTAAAATTTATTTGAAAATCAACGTCAGTTTGTCTTTTTATTTCAAACCACACATAACAGAATTGTGACACAATATAAGCCTCAAATACAAAACTAAAAACTAATATAAGAGATGTATTCACACATTAATGGACAGCATGTGTGTAAAGCTCGTACAAACCAGAGTAAGATCTAATGTATAGATCTGTGTGTAGTAGATCAGGTCAGGTCCGTCCACAGAGTGACATCTGACCAGGTAATGTAGAAAGAACCGTTCTGCTGAGAGCTGGAGGATTTTCTTCAAGTCTGACTCAGAGGATGATGATGATGAGCTGCAGACAGGTGTAGAAAGCAGAAGTGATTAGAGCTCTGTCAGATTAAACGAAGTCATGAAATCATCCCGAACCCCTGGACGATGAACCAGAACCAGATAAAAGAGAGTTGATCCTTATCTCACATTTTTGGATGAATAATCAAGAGTGTGTGTGAGAGGTGGAGGTACAGGTGAAGAGTTAAACCTGATTCTCCTCATGATTCTCTGCAGTCTCTGATTATACAACCACTTCATGACCTGGGAGATTCCCCCCTTCCCCCACCCCCCCAATCACCCCTGTGTGTGACGTCAGAGGAAATCAGTCACTATGTTAATGAGATGAACTTGTTCAAATATCAGTCAGAAACATTCATTAACACCTTCTCCCCCTTCCCTCTTTCTGCAGCCTGCAGCCCCTGAGTCCCCCCCGGTGATGTCGGTGCAGCCGATGGTGTCAGACCCCCCCACAGACCCGGAGCAGAGGAGCAGGAACTCTCTGAGCTCTGAGTACTCTCTGTTTGACCTGGAGTCCTTCTTCACCCGCTGGGCCCCTGACTCTGACTCCGTGTCCACCCTCGGGGGCCCCGCCTGCTCTTTCACCAACGATGACTCAGCAGACTGCGAGCAGGATGGAGTTATTATTGTAGAGAATGAGGATCAAGATGTGGTTCAGCCTCCACAGGGGGCCACAGCTAGACTAAGTGGAGGACCGAGCTCTGCAGCTGAGCCCTCCAGAGACCAGCGGACCAGAGACCAGCGGACCAGGGCCCACGGTGAGAGACCCCCCCCAATGTGTTTATTTCCTTAATGTGCATTGGAAAAACACAAAAAATGGCGTCTTAAGTGCTCAAACACTCATTGGCTCTTCTTTCTCTTCTCCATTCTTGGTGTGACACACAAACACTCACAACACAAAGATTGAGTCAACTTTGATACATTCTAACCCGCGTCAGGTGTGACCTGTTACCTTCCACAGCTGAGTTTAAACAAGCATCACCTGCTTGAAGTGAAATGATTTACCCACAATTCTAAAACAATGCCAAATATTTTATCTGGCCAAATTTTTGTGTTTTGTGTGAAATTGTGTCCATTTTAGCTTTTTTCTTGAATTTTTTGTGTTTTTCAAATGCACACTTAAATCAAAAACATTTGTAATTGCAACAATTTCTGGCAGAAATGATGTATTTTCTGGAAAAATTCCAGGGGTGCCAATACTTTCGTCCTTGACTGAATTTCAACTTGAAATTTCATGTCCAAATAAATCAGCAATGCCCGTCGACTTGACAACTGGGCTGAACGATTTGCGAAAATAATCTCATTGCATAATGTTCCCTATATTACAATTGTGATTTATTGTGTGATTGTTCTTAGATTCTCCATCTCATGTGTTATGTAGACACATTGTTGGACGTGAGCATTGACATTGAATTACATCACAACAACAACCCATGTAATTAGTTTCGTACTCTTCACTGTTTTTTTGCTGATTTCAGTCACTTTTCACTCTTTTTTTCCACTTTCAGGCCATTTTTGCTGCCTTTTGAACATTTTCCAAGTTTCCTCCCAATTTGCTTGCCAGTTATGTTGCTTTTGGCCATTATATCCACCTTAAACTGGTTTTCATTGCTACTTCTTGCTGTCTTTGCCACTTTTTACCACTTTGGTTGCTCTTTGGTTGAGCAGGATTAAGTAACGCTGTTGAAAAGCATAATACATCTACAGCAAAAGATGTCCCTGGTATTTGACACATTTTGAGTTGAAGAAATTACACTGTGACTAGAATACTGCAGTATGTTATATTGCAATTCTATCCCATTTGTGTTTAATTGCCTAACCCTACTTGACAATCACTTTAGCCCCTCCCATCTGTTTAGTAAAGCTACAGCTTGCTCCCTATAATGCCTTTGTGAATTGCAGTGAATATGAGACCCTGCTGTATATTAAAGATGTTGTGTAGTGACACAGGCTATTTGAGCTCCATGACACACACAGACACAGTTTCAGGGCATAGACCTGCTCGCTGAAATCCACAGTTTTCAAATTGAAGTGTTTTATCGAGATTAAATAGATTCATCATTTTGAACTGCTACCCTAAAAGTTAAGCAACAATATAATTTTAGTAAATGAAAACAAAACATTGACATGACTGAAATGTTTAATTGAGATTAAGTAGATACTTTTACATAGCTGGGTCAATGACAAAAAGAGGGTCTAAAAACGTATTTTTTAAAAGTTCTTTGAAAATGGATAAAAAACATATTTCTGAGAGAAGAATTATGTTTTCAGTAGTTGGCCAACATTTCAAAGTTTTTAGGTTCATTATTTTTTAGTATTTTTAATTTGAGCACCCAAAAATGTCAGGTGGCGCAACCAAATATATGAAAATATATTTATGTTCCTGTTATTTTTTCTGTGTGAAATTATTGGCAAGTATCTCTCAAGTGTCTGTAGTGACTCATACATTTTCATTTTGTGCGTTTCGTTTCTTTTATTTGTGAATAAGATAAATAATTTGATGTTAAAATAACATTTCACATTATTACATTGGTTGTACCACCTGACATGGAAATTGTTCCAGTCACCAATGAAGTGAAAAAAGCTTTTTTATCAGTATTTCAGAGAAATCTACAAACTTTTCCACTTGGTCACAAATGTCATTTGGGGTCCTCTGGCTGATGCAGTTTCCTGTTTCCTGTTTTATTCTCTTCACTTTAAAATAAAAGTCTAATGTTATGGTTGCACCACCCTGACATTTGACAAGGTGAAAATTACGGGACAAAAGTTTTTTAAGTTTCTCAACAGCTTTAAAATTCTTTTTATTTGCAAAGAATGTTTTATTTAAAAAGGTTCAAGCATAAAATAATGCCAATGTATTTTTAATTTCCATTTACAATAACTGACATTCAATTTTTAGAGTTTAATTACTGTGGATACTTGTCAGGACGGTTGCACCACCTGACATTTTGGGGGTTTGAGGAACCAAAACACAAAAAACATGTTATATTTTAATAGTTTAAAGATGTGTTCAAATAACACAGGTTTCATAGAATAAAGAAATACATGTGATGAAATACTCAATTCATGATGGAAGGAAATATTGCACTCGGACACAAAAAAGGGACGTCACGTCATTGACCCAGCTACGTTAAGAAGTTGAGTTAATAATAAAGCTGAGTTACAATATGTTGAAGTCTGAATCAACCAAACTGCGGCAAAGGTTGTCACAAGAAATCTTATTTAACCAAGATCATTTCTGTTGGGGCAAGAACAACAACATTTATTTCTTGACCTAACATAAATATTTACAGCAGCCCTTTACACCATATTTCAAGTTGAAACAACAAGTTACATGTAAACACCTGAGCCCCAGAATGCCTGCCTAGACTATTCTGCTCATCGTGACCATAAAACGGTCAAAAAATGTCCTATGTGCCAGTGCTTAGGCCCATTTTTTTCTGGAATACTCTGAACTTTTTTTAACTGGTGTTTTTTCCAATTTACTGCATGTTATGTGAGAGAAAAACACTTTAAACTGAAGAAAAACACAAACAGAGAATTGGATGTTAGAGGTTTAGTAAAGAAAAAACAATACAAACAAACAAATTGGATAAATTTTACAGGATGAGCTAAAAATTTAAACATTAACAAACACAATGTACAACAATTTATATGAGATTTTTTTTCTCATTTTCTGTATAAGAAGAGCTATTGACAGCATCACCATATCTTCCAGCATTTCACAGCTTGTCTCTATCTTTGCATAAAAGCCACTGAAGGATGTTTTGGCCCTTTTGGAAAAGCTCTGCTCTGTTTTCTCTTCTTTTCCACCTGCTACATGGTCTGTGTGTTTATTCACAGGTTTCCTTAAATGCCTGAGTGAAATTACCGTAATAACCACATATTGGCTTAAAGAGCAACGTCTGAGCTTTCAGAAACCGTTGGAATTTTTTTTGACCATGTGAACTGTTAAAGGGCATTCAAATCGGTTGATAAAGGGTTAACAGGGTGGATCAGGGAGAATGATGGTATTAATGACTCTCTCTTCTCTCTTCTCTCTCTCTGTCAGCAGGCCCATCTGTGTCTGTTCCTCTGAGGATGCAGACTTCACCCTCTCAGCCTCCGCGGAGCAGGACCTCCGCCCCAGCGAGGAGCGCTCAGTTTCATCGAATCAGCAGAAGCACAGCTCCAAGTGTCAGCTCCACCTGCAGGACTCTGAGCTCCTCAGCAGCTCCACCTGTCAGAGGATCCACATCAGCCTCCATCAGCATAGGTATTCCCGCAGAGCGTCCATCCAGCATGCTGTCCCGCCACAATAAAAGCCTGGGTTCAAGCCTGCTGCTCTCCGAGGGCCGCAGGAAGAGCTACGTGTGCCGAGCGTGCGGGAAAGCATTCAGCGGCCTGTCAAACCTGGAGGCTCATGAGAGAGTGCACACAGGGGAAAAACCTTTCCACTGTGAAACCTGTGGAAAACGATTCTCTGAAGCAGGAAACCTGAAGAAACACCAGAGGGTTCACACCGGAGAGAAACCCTTCAGCTGTGAGCAGTGTGGGAAGAGGTTTGCCTGGATCTGCAACCTCAGGACTCATCAACAATCTGCCACAAGCTGCAGACCTAAGGCCAGAGGGGGGGTGGGACTGAGCTGAGGGTTATGGAGACTGTGATGGACAAAAAAAGCAGAGTCTGGGCTCTTCATCCTGAAATAAAGTCTCAGCAGCAGCAGCACAAAGGGTTAGAGTCACCAAATGTCCACATGGTCTTACACTGCCTGGGCAAAGGAAAAGGTCACACTCTCTAATATTTGGTTGGTTCATCAAAGCCTTTAGCTTTGATTGCAGCACCCATTCACTGTGGGATTGTTTTGATAAGCTTTTGCAATGTCACAAGATTTATTTCCATCCAGTGTTGTCGATGTCTGGATATGTGAGGAATCAGTGTATGACTGTCAGCTGACAGAGACAGGACCAAACAGACAAAAGAAGATTAATCCCATAGTTGGTTAGACAGACAAAGAAAAGCAGGGAGACTAAACACTGATCAGTCAGACCAAACTGAGTAAGAGGGCTCGGTCCCGCATATCGCTGCTTGGCAGCTTTAATTTGTTCTTGTTTTCTAAGACACTGTTTAAAACCTCTCACAGCTGACTTCATATCTCTGTTGGATAGAAAGAACTCATGTGGATTCAAAGATGCAGGTTCCGTTCTGTGTGACACTCCTCTGATGTGTTTTTAGGTGATTGCAATGCAGTTTGACTTTTTTTTTTTCATTTTGAATAAACATTGAGAGTTGATTCTGAGAGAACAGATACTTTATTGAAATAAACAGTTTTAAATGACTAGTGTGGTATTTCCTTTGTGCTTGTGTTCAGCGTCACTTTGGACAATAGAGTCTGCTGAATGACACTGTAACTCGTACGCTTCAAATTCACAAGTATAAAAACAGTAATATGCTGACCTCACAGATCAAATATTAAGGGGCTTCTGTTTTGAGCTGAGGGCATACTTGTGCTTTTAGGTATGATTAACTCCCTAATGAGTCTCCTCCTAGCTTCCTTCTTTCCTTAAACCTGTATTCTTCCACACTGGCCTGAATTAAGATCCAAGCCCCCACAGTGTCACTGCACATTCTCTGCCATTCAAGTGCTGCCTCTGATTCCTGTACCGCATCTCCTGGATTTCATTTCCTACCTCTTGTTAAATTTGGAGCCAGCCCACTGACTGACTGTGAATTGCCTTTCAGGATCAACAAAGTTATACTCTACTCTTCTTTAATCTACTCTGCTTTTCTTTACTCTACACTACTTCATCATACAACTCCCGTCAGCTAGTCACTGGTAAATGAAATATACTCCTTCCATAGAGCCAGAGCCACAAAACTGAGACACCAAGAAACTCATAACTGTTTCCGTATGCTAGATTAAACTTTTCTGTTTGTTTTAATAAAACAACCAATCTATTGATTTAATCCCTTAAATGTAGTTTCTTACCTAATAAGTTCTCTATAGTACTATCACACTTTACTTGTGACCTCACTGGTTTAAATGCTTCACTGCCTCTGTTGTACAAACTCAGATGAATTAATCAATCAAACCGAAAAATACTCTTGACTCTTGCTTGTAGATTTAAAAATGTTGCATAATCCGGCATTATTCAGAAACAATTAAGTGAAGGATCAACAAAGAATACAAACTCAGTAAATGATGATGGAAACTTTGAACAACAAAGAAAAACAGAGATTAAAAAAAGTCAAACAGTTTGATGACTGATTAAAAAGTCATGTGTTAGAAGGGAAGTCTGAACTGACATTTGTCATGTAAATAATTATTTGTTACATTTTATCATCTGATCCAGTCATGGTTATAGTTTTTAGTTTGCGCAAATGACAATATGGAAATTTACCGACCATTATTCCAAAAAACGAAAAAGCAAATCTAGGCCCCAGCGAGATTTGAACTCGCGACCCCTGGTTTACAAGACCAGTGCTCTAACCCCTGAGCTATGGAGCCTTGGACACACAGCTCGACGTCATATTAGTAAAAGAATTTCAACTTCTCTACATCGATATTTGACCATCTGTCAGCACGACGATGTAGTTTATATCGTCTTGTAATGTGGTACAGGAAAAAGCGCCTTCCAACTTTGGATGATGCTGCGAGCTCAACTAGCTGCGAGGAGCTACAGTTAGCCTGTACCGTAAAACACGAGAAACACGCAAAATTACCGAGTTTAACCGACAGAATACGCAGAACTGACGTCAAAATATAACCTCTAGGCGACAAGCTGCGGTGTAACTCTGTGAACTATCTCCTAAACCTCAACTTTGACTTCGGACCACCTCGCATCGCTCAGCCCGTCAGCGTCACAAGACACGTGCAGTTTTCACTCTCTCCACCAGGAGGCAGCACGAGGCAATTTACTCATCAGTGAAGAAACTTCCTGTGCGGATCTGGATTGTTCTCGGACTTTTCACAAAATAAATAAATAAATAAATTAAATAAAACATAATAATAATAATAATAATAATAATAATAATAATAATAATAATAATTTAAACACAAATTAATTAAAAATTCTTGGGATTTATATCAGTATATATGTTTTTCTAGGTTTAGAGATCATATTTACAATTCCTTTCGACTTGTCCTTCCTATCATTTACATACCACCACTACTGCTACGATTAAGCTTACTGCTATTACTACCGCAACTACTGACAACAACAACAACACCAATAATAATAATAATAATAATAATAATAATAATAACGTAATTTTTTTATTGTAAAGTGCCTGGTTTAAACAGACACTGCAATAAAAACAATGTGCTGCACTGGGGCCTGTGCTGTCTGCCTCTGTCTGTACAGACCTTGTCATTGGACGCTGTCCACCCTGGGGGTTTGTTCTGGGCGCGCTGAGGGGCTCCTGCCCCCCTCAGTCCCCTCTCCAACCTAAATTTCCCACACAGCGAGAACATGGAGGCAACAGGGCAAACATGGTAGAGTGGAATTTATCTCACCATGGACTTTATTCTCTGTTATCCTGCCCCTAACTCCTCAGAGGGACTCTAGTTCCTCTTGTCTGTATTATTCGTTTTACAGTAGAGAGAAGAGAAAGGATGTTTTCTGCATGGTGATCCAACCAAGAGTAAAGACAGAGCCATGGTGGAGACAAGAAGACAAACACAGATAAATTTACAAACATGTCTTTAAAGATCCTGGATTTCCCTCCAAGTGTGTCAAACTGGAAGGACCCGGAATTTCATACCAACCGGTGAGAGTTTATTTTTTTCTTTGTTTTATGTATATATATTTTTTGATAGACCCAGTGAACAGTGTTCGCTACGCTCTCTCATTTGTCTTCTAAACTTCCACTGATGCGTTCACGGGATCGAGACCAGTTGAACCTGTACTGAAACGACGGGGTGTTCTGCGGAGCTGTGCGTGCTCGCTGAGAGCTGCATCCACGGGAGCGCGCACATCTCAAGCCAAAACTTGTCTTACCACAAGAAATCTAAGTTTTATCTGCTCGATGTAAAACAAAAAACATCCAAAATAGGAGAACACACAAAACAAAAAAATCTCAAAGGTTTAAAAGCCTCACACGATGTGTTCAAGTGCACGCTACTCTCTCCGTTTTACAGATAAAGGAGGCAACACTGTTGTTGTTGGTTTTTTAAATATTTATTCATTCTTTTTAAATACTGTTTTTCTTGATAGAAACTTGAAAACAAGCTTCACATCCTGAGTTTTCATCAAATAAGCTCTGATCTAAGAAGGTGACCAGATGTTGCTCTCTATGGTGAACAGAGGCAGGTTTACATGTCCGATTAAAAAAACATGCTTCATAAAGTGTCAAGGCTGATGACTGATAAATCCTATCAGCGGAAGTCGGATCTCCATCGGACCAAAAATCTCTACGTGCCCGTTAGATTTGGGTTGCGCGTTCTCGCGAGCTGCGCGCTCCCTCTGGCGGAGTAGCAGCAGTGAGCGGAACACCTGGTTTGAGAGTCGGTACTACCGAGGTTGCGCTGTAGGAAGCCTCTCCACTTTCTCAACATTTCGGTATGCAACGCCCCAAACTACGGGAGGAAACAAACACGAGCAGCAGCTCTCTCCACCCCACCGAGGCTGCTTCAGGGGGGTTTATCTGCTCCTCCGTTAGAGGAAAAATCAGTCGAAACGTGGATTGTTAACCCGGATTTTCTCCACACCGAGGGGGTTTCTCGTCCCGAGCCCAAATCTCACAAAGGCCGTCATTGGAGCGGCTCTGCGTGTCGGGAGCAGAGACTTAACCTCACAAAGCTCCACATTTAGGCCTCTCTGCTGTCCGTTTACTCTGCGGCTCATTTCACATCATTTTTCGGCGTTTTCGCGGAGCTGAGGGGCGCTGACCGGGATTTCCTGCCCGCCTGGCCATGCGTGGAGCTCGGATGTCTGCAGAAGAATGTGTCGGTGCTCTCTCCCGGCGTTAGCTCAGCCTCGGCTCAATGTAAGACACATAGCTGTGTTTGGTTGTGGGAAAGAGGGTGTATTTACAGCACATTGTCTTCTACTCTAAATAAAAGGAGGAGAAACTCTGAGGTTTGAGAATACTGTGTGTAAATGTCTCTTTGTCTGCTGTGGCTGGCCTCGGTTTCCCCTCAACTGCCCGTGTTGGCAAACCAACAAACCCAGCCTCCTCACATCCAACTGGACCAGAGTCAAACCTGTTTTCCTCCATTTCTCCCTCTATTTTCTCTGCAGGGCCAACAGTAACAACATGCTTCTGGCCTCTGCCGTGGTGGTGTGGGAATGGCTGAACGAGCACGGCCGGTGGAGGCCGTACAGTTCAGCCGTTTCCCATCAGATAGAGGCGGCTATCCGGAGCAGCGATGCCCGTGGAGGAAGCGTGGTCCTCGGCCAGGTGGACAGCCGGCTCTCGCCCTACATCATAGACCTCCAGTCCATGCATCAGTTCAGACAGGACACAGGTGAGACAGGGTGGAGGGGGGTGATGTTTGGGGCTAGAATTGTTCTCGAAATGGGTCTGGAGGTGAACCCAAAGTGATGTTCTTTGACAGTTTACCTTCATCTACCTGTGTGTGTTTCTCTGGCTGTGATTGGTCTGTTTACAGCTCTGATACTATCATCATATTCAAAATCACATTGCTGTGCAGCTCTGTATGAAACTAATCTTTATGTCCCTGCTGTCTAAATAATCAACATGAAAAGCTTTGCTCTAGTTTCCTGTGGCTTCACTATTTAACATTTCATGTCACTTGGCCCTAAATGAACCTGGGTGAATCACCCTGCATGTCTGGCTCCAGGTCTGCAGGTTCACCTTGTGAAGTGCACTTTTCTGTGAAAACAGATGTGAATCCAGGGCACCTGGATACTTCCTGAGTAGTTTACTTTTTGTGTGTTTATTGTGATCCTCAGTGCTTTCTGTTAAACGGCTGCATGTACAAGTGCAAACAGTGACCCATATTCATGGACTGGCTAGCTACTGTTGAGATAACAATATATATCAGCAGCTTGTAAGACAGTATCTATTCTACATCTCCTTCTCCAAAAGTACCGTGCAGGGCTGAACGATTTGTAGAAATAATCTAATAACGATTATCATTTCCTATATTGCAATTTTGACTTGTTTTGTGGGATTATTTCTAAGTTCCCATCTTGTATGTTTTCAAACAAAAATATTATGGGAAATGAACAGTGACATCAGTTACGGCACAAAAACAGCCCACTACAACAACTACTTTTCACCACTTTTTTTGACCTTTTTTCTCTTTTTTTTTTGCTAACTTCCGACTATTTCCCAGGTTGTAATTCTCTTCCAATTTTTGCCCATTTTTGACACTTGTTACTCTCTGTTGCCACTTTTGGATCATTTTCTGTAACCTTCTGACTAGTTTCTAAGTTTTATCCAAACTGTCCTGCTATTTTTATGTTGCTTTTTGGCCATTTTAGTGAGATTTCACTCCTTTTTTGGCCACTTTTGGCCTATTTTTACTACTTATTGCGTGTTTTCCAGGTTTCAGCCCAATTTTCTTGCCAATTTTTTGTTGCTTTTTAGCAATTTTAACCACCCTGAACTATTTTTTTCCCTTTTACTGCTACCCTTTGCACCCTTTTTTCTACTTAGATCGTTCCTTTTGTATAGGAAGTTCTCAACAGTTAATCTCTTTGGTTGGGCAGGGTTGAGTAAAACTGGGTACAGTGAATAAAACATGTACTGCAAAAAATGTATTTGATATTCTGATACATTTCAGGTTACACAAATGTTGCACGAGCTGCGATTAGAATATTGCGATTTAATCCAATTTGCGATCAATTGCCCAGCCCTAGTCCCGTGGGAGGAAAAAGAGAAACGACAAGACATTAATAAATCCTTCCTGATAAATTTAAGACCTTTGAGCAATTTATTTGAGACCTGAATATAACACTTTAATTCGTTAAAGACTTTTTAAGGATGTGCTGGAGGGAACCCTGGAATCAGACAGTAGGGCTCAATGTGCCAGAGTCAGAAACCTTCAGTAGCAGGAAAGAAGCTAGAGCTGTGTCTGGATTAGCCTGAAGAATCCTCTGAGAAAACCTCTTTGTGAAGAATCCTCAGTGAAGTTGTGCACTTGTTACCTCGAGGACGGTTGAATGAAACGTGTGTGTTGGCTCTTTACAGTCCCCTCTGTTTGTTGAGATTAAATCCCTGCAGGATCTGTCCCTCTGGTTCCTCATACTTTTGCAGTAGCCTAGACTGCAGCTGACATGTGACCCTCTGTAGACACAGTGACTCTGTTTGGAGCCAGATGAGCAGGCTCCCCTCAGCTCACACAGAGACACCAGCAGAGTGGAGTGTGACACAGTGAAAGGTCAGATCGTGTGGAACCTCTGAACAGCTGTGTACGGTTCCTCATATGAGAGGATGAACTGAAGAGGGAACCCTGAGTGTCCATCACAACGGTGTCAGAAGTTATTTGAGCTCAGATTTCACACATCAGGTGGAGATGAAGGTATAAACAAGTGGGTGTGGAGGAGCTGATGAAGACAGGTGACAGGGGTCTTCATCGCTCTTATCGGCTCAAACAGCGTGTGTGGATTTATGCGCGCACAGCTTTATGAGAGGAATCAAACCGTGAATAGGTGAAAAACTTAAAAAAAAACTGAAGTGAAAGACTTGAGGCTTTATATAGTAAAGAGGGACAGCAGAGTTTCCTTTTCATCTCCTGAAACCTGATCAGTCTGTGTGGGTTTGTGTGTGTGTGAACAGCTGGAACAGTCGCAGCGCCAGCCTCCAGGTGAAACTCTGTGTGTGGTGAGAGAAAGCTGGTGTGAAGGGAAAATACTCCCTGTGACCTAACATTGAGGTAAAGAGGTTTCATCGTACCTGTTTGTCTCTCTTTATTGTGAACAGAGGGATGTCATGATACCAGAGTTTTGAACTTTGTTGTGTTACAACCATAGACTGTATAATGAGTGGACGTAACGACGTTTGGCTCAAACTGAAGCCTCCAGCAGATGCCCCGCCCCCTGGTGTCTGGCTGCAGTATAGGTCATAAGCCCCGCCTCCTGGTGTCTGGCTGCAGTATAGGTCATAAGCCCCGCCCCCTGGTGTCTGGCTGCAGTATAGGTCATAAGCCCCGCCTCCCCATGTATTCCAGATATGAGCCGGGAAAACTTTAAAAAATTACGATACCTCGTAGAAACGTTTCTCTCATCTTTACTCTAAGGTGGTATGACGATGTCATTTGGCTGCATGGTGTTCAGGTGTTTTTTTTTCCTGAGAAGTTGGTTTCTCATTAGTTAATTGACGTTAAAAACCGCGATATAAGTTTCGTTTTACGATAGTTGACAGCTGCCGTTCGTGAGTAGTTTTTATCGGGGATATAAGATGCCTGTGCCCCTTGTAGGATACTACAAGGGGCACAGGCACCCTGAGTTTCTTATCTAACCCAAACTTACCCAACCAATACTTGCCTAAGCTATCTAAAGCTGGCTAAGCTAACCTAATCAAAGCATCTAACCTTAGCTTAGCCAGCTAACCTGAACAGAACTCAGTTATTGGAGCAGTGTGAGATCAGACGTTCGGAAAGTTAAACTAAACATTTATTGATGTCGATTTTCGCAACGAGGAGATTCCTGTCAGGCATCTACAGCGGTTTCTCCTGCATTGAAAAAAAAAAAACACCAACCCAAAGGTTGGATCTTTATGTGACAAAAACAGTTCTGAGTTTTTCTCGATGCACACGTTCCAGACTATGGGGTCAAAGTCCGAGCACAGGGTGGGGAGCAGAGCAGACCTGCTCTGTTCTGCTGAAGCCCAGCTGTGAGTCGCTGTTTGGATCAACATCACTTACCCCGCCTAAGAGAGAGAAGAAACTTCTGTCAGACATCAAGCATGTGTGTGTATGTGTGTGTGTGGAGTGTGAGCTAGTTTGTGTTAAGAAGTAACCATGTGATGAAGATATGACGATGCAGAGCAGCTGCAAATGACCGCCAAACAACTCTGTTACATTAGCCTCAGTCTTTAGCCCTTATTTTTTTGACACACACACATATACGCACACACACAGCCTTAGTCACTAAGCAGCTGCACGCCCCTCACATGAGAACGTAGTGAAAATCCTTGATGGTGTGGAAAGAATGGAATATTTCAGAGTCTAATGAGCAGAAAGTTCACTTCAGTTTGTGCCCCCTCCCCCTCCATCAGCTCTCTCTCTCTTTCCCCCTTTCCCTCTCCCTCTCCCCCCTCTTGTCCAAGTGTTTAGTTTCGTCAAAAGGATAAAGTCCCGAGGGCCTCTTGGACTTGGCTTCAACATGGAGCATGGGAGGGATTGAGGTGTGTGTGTGTGTGTGTGTGTGTGTGTGTGTGTATGTGGCAGTGGGAGTGATTCTTGAAGGAGTGAGATAATTGGGGAGTGTGTTCTCTCTCGCTCCCCCTAACTTTCCTCGTTCCACCATTGTTGGGTTTGGTTGAACAGATGTGAGTTACTTCATTGTGGCTGTCATGTACACACAGTCTCTATCACACACATACACACTCACACACACACACACCTATTGGAGGAGTGTGGGGTTTGGAAGGATTAGGCTGGAGCTTGGACTCAGAGGAGGGAGTGTGTTGTTTTGACTGTTTGAAGCTGCAGATGAAGAGTAAAGGAGCGTACAGTTGTGAGGTTTCTCCTCCTCATGACTCGTCAAAGCTGGGGCGTTTTCTGCGCCGTCCCTCAGAGGCATTGTTGTTTTGTGAAGCTGGTTTTAATTTGTGAGTGAAGAAATGAACCATAACACCATCATCTCTGGGTTGTCTTCTTCAACTCTCACTCACTCTTGTTTTTCTCGCTGTTGCTGGTGTTGAATGCTTGTTGTGGGCTATAAAGTTGCTCTAAAGTGGAGCTGCTTCATTTATGGTTGACCAAGTATTGTTTAATGAAAGTTTTTATGGCTGTGTGGGTCCTTTAAAGAGAGAAAAACAAAGCATTGGTAGAGTCTGCCTGTCTGTCTCTCCGCCTCATAGACCGACTTACACTTGTCTTTCATGTAGGATTGGGCAATATATGATCATGATTCCTGACTCATGAAAAATTTCAGTTTGATTTCTATGATCAGCTGGAAGCATATTTAACTGAACAAACATGGAGGAAATGCGTGTGAGAACAGCCAATCAGTTGAAATTTGTTAGGCTGCATTATTCTAAAAGGGGCAATTTGTTTGTTCTGGGTCTTACATACCTTCAAAAATACTTCGGACTGTTGTCTAGTTCAGGGGTTCCCAAACTTTTCCACCTGCGACCCCCAAAATGGCAGCTTCAGAGGCTGGCGACCCCCTGATGTGGTACAACACAAATGGGCCAATCCAAAAACAGAGAAAAACAAACAAAAAACCCCTGAGGATACTTAATTTAACTGATCAGTAGGAAATTCACCGACTAATGTGCACTTCGCTGTGTTCACTGCATCAAACTTCAACAAAGAAATGTGAAAAATAGATAAAACATTTTCTGTTTGCATAATTTTATATTATCTTTAACCCCTATTTTGCTTTATTCTTACAATAATGGATAAAATGTGGAATTGTTTATAGTTTTTGATTTTGGGACACATTCCACGACCCCTATCAATGTCTTGCGACCCCTTGAAGGGTCCCGACCCCCACTTTGGGAACCACTGGTCTAGTTCATTGTGTTATTATATAATTTTTAGGGATGCATGAAAACTGTTTTTTAAAACCCATACCGATAACCGATAACTTTCAGCTCCTAAAGGACGATACCGATAACCGATAACACATATACCTAAGATCATGACATTGATACTATGAACAAAACCAAAAACCGTTTTGACTCTTTAAATGAAGAGATATTTATTTTTTCCAAAGAAAAACTATTGGCACTTCTTTGCGGCTGGCTTTAAGTTGCTAACGTTAGCGTCATTAGCAGCCCGTACGTCCTCATACACTTTCAAAACTGCGTGGAAGTGATGATTATGTTTCAGGTGGCTGATCAGGTTTGATGTATTAAAGCTCGTGCTACTTCTCCCTCCCCGTGGAACTCGCTTGGAACACTTATTACAAACCACCAGCCAACTGTCTTCTTCGGAAACTTGGAAAAACTCCCACACAATCGATTCTCTGGTCTCTGTTTTGCATGCACGCTGCATTCAAGGTGTAACGTAAACTCCCCAGACCCTCGTTTGATGGTCGTTCTTTTGGCCTTTTGAGTTCATGTTTTCTATTTTTTATGTGTAACGTGGAAAAACACTGTGAATATCAATTCAAGTCAGCAGCTACCAAAACTATGACCGAGTTAACGAGTTCTTTTGTGACATGATGGGGTGTTCTTGATTTTCCCAGTGAGAATGACTTTTTCTGATTATGCTTACGTCACTTGAATGCAGCATTCACTGCATGACAAAAATACAGATGTTATCGGGGCTTTTCGTCATGATATTGGACTTATCGAAATGACGTCATAATTTCGTGTTATCGGCCCAATAGTTATCGTGCACCCCTATCAAAAATAATAGTCAGAGAATTCCAATTTTTTTTTAGAACTGAGATGTTTAGTATTCCTTCTAACCAAATCCACAAAACAAATTTTGCTGTATCACCTCATTTATGATGTATTTCTTGTATTTCATTTAACACACGGGGCAATTTTGCATACTATTTTATTTATTCATTTAAAATTTTTTAGTAAATATACATTTATTTCATGCAGAAAACACTTATTATTATTTTTCAAAGTAACTACTTCAATGTTATTTTTACTGCAACTTCTTGAAAATCAACCAATGACTTTCTGAAAATATGTGAGTGGATTTTTTCATGAGCGCAGATGTTTTGAAAAGGACTAAAATACAACTTCAGCTGACAATAGTGATATGACAATCCTCAAGGTGGTAGAATATGTTTTTAAAAATAACTTTAACAGGTTTTTAAAGAAACTATCTACCATTTTTGTGAGATGGAGGTCTTTGGCTTTATAGGCTTAAAAATGATGTTACAAATTGAGACAATGATAGAGATAAGATATTATGAAAAAAATATGTTGTGATAATTTTTTTTGCCGTATTACTCAGCCATACTTTCACATGTTGTTGAATAAAACATGTCAACATCCTCCAGCAGGAGTCTTCATCCAGATATCAGGTTGATGTTAAAGTGTTTTATGTCTCTGGTTGAAGTTTCACATGCCAGTAAACTGTGGCGCTGTTGGAATAAATAACTCCAGGCTGACTGATCCTGCTGTCAGAGATTTTACCGAGTGAAGTACAAAATCAAAGATCCCTCCTCCTGCTTACCCATCTTGTTAACATTAATCCAGTAACCAGTTAAACCGGTCGTGTTTGTGCCTGCTCAGTAAACAAAAGCTGGTCCCAAAGTTTAATCTTCAGATTTCCCTTCAGCTCTGCATGTTCACAGCTAATTAAAACCTTCACCCGTCTGTAAAACGTAAAGTTCACCTCAGCTCTGGTGTTAGTTTTTAAACCAGTTTATAAACCAGGGGAGGATATTTCTCAGGTGGTACACCATCCAACCTGTTGGGTTTCTGTCAACAGGCTGGATGGGACCACTTTAGAGGTGTGACAGGTCCAGACAGGCTTTCTGCTGGATCTGAAGGGGACCTGAGGCAAGCTGCTGCAGGACTCAACAGTCTCCCAGTGTCTTCATGTTTCACCCCAACTTTAAATTGATATTACTGAGACTATTTATGCTCTCTTTACAAGTGTCGGCCTGGTTCATTGACAGAGGAAACCTGTTTAACATGTGTTCTGACATGTGGAAGAGAAAGATCTTTAAAACTGAACAAGAAGAATACAGTACTAATGTATCTTTGTAACAGAGACAGAAACATGGAGAGTAAGACCCTGTTAACACGACAACATTCCACCTGAAAAAGCAACATAATGAAGTGAAAATAAGGTTTGCACGACATCAGTTTTAGGTTGAAACACAAAAGTATTGTTCAGCCTCCTGTTTACAGGGAAACGGTGGTGTAGCCAAGCTAAAACGCAAACTTATGAAAACGCTCTCTGGAGAGGATTTTTTTCTAAAATGCCGTTTCCAGTGTTTGATTGAAGAAAGAGAACAGCAGATGCACATTTAGTCGAAAGCCAGTCAGCAGACTCCGCAGCACAAGCACAACACAGAAATCTACCAGTATTACTGTTATTTTTGTCGTTCATGCATGGCACAATAAAAGTGTAATGTGCACGCACCGAGTGAAATGTGATGTCTGCATTTACACTGAAAACTCTGGGTTGCCATTTACATGGAAAACAGTGAGACAGCATTTCAGAAAAGTCCACTCTGGAGGACATTTTCAAAAGTTTCAGTTTTAGGTCGCCATAATACCACTCAGTGGGAATGGGAGGCCGAAAGAGAATACCTTTGTGTTTCATCCTAAAACCGTTGTTGTGTAAACGACCCCTGAGACTTTGAGCTGAACTGCTGGAACTGTGTGCTCAGCTCTCATTGGGGTTGTCTGTTGGTCTCTTGAACCAGCGGTGTACACAGGCATTTCGGAGGGCAGGGGCGAAAGAAATAAAAGGTCCATACAGCACGTGTTCTGGCCTCTAAGAAGATGCTTTAGCATTTCTGGAAGGCAGTTTATCATGTTTTAACCAGCCCAAGGGGCAGATAAGTGCAATTTGCCAACCACTTTAGTCTGTTTTGGCTCCCAAAAAGGTGCTTTTGCAGGTTTTGGAGCCCAAAAGGGCACTATAGTGTGTGTTTTGACTCCTGAGTGGGCACTTTTAATTATTTTTGTGCCCAAGAGAGTACTTTGGCGCCCAGAAGAGCAGGTTATTTGCAGCCAAAGAGACAGATTGGTGATACTTGGGTGCACATTTTGTCCTGGAGAGAGGCACCTCAACATAGGGGTGGGCGATATGGCCAAAATAACAAAAACAAAAATACATTTTTAATATTATCTGATCTTGATTATTATCACGATTTTTTATTATTTTCAAACTGCAAGTTTTAAAGCATCTGAACTGAAAATCAAAGAAACTAGAGATTTGTCCAATATTTATTAAAGTACAAAGCAAATAAAGCAAAAAATTTGCAGGTGTATGCAAGACCCAAAATAAACAAATTGCCCCCTCCAGAATAATGAAGACTCCTGACAATGTTAACGTCATCATTTCTTGTCCTTGAATGCTGCTTGTGCGGCGCAATGACTGCAAAAGATGACATGATTGATTGCTGCAACTTTCACAACGAAGTGGAGCAGGAAAAGGTCGACTCTGATTGGCTGTTACACACATTTTTGCCATGTTTGATCAAGTAAAGATGCTCTCAGCTGATCGTCGTATGTTAGCTGAAATTTATCACTTGCGCTTTTGAACTATTGAGCCACAATGCTAACAGAATAGTGTCCCTTTTTTCCTGTTTCCTCCCAAAACAATCTCTTTCTCACATTTCGTTTTGTCTGAAATTAAGTTAACTCAAACTGGTAACTATACTCACATTAAAGAGAAGCTGTAGTTTGATTTGTATTCTAAAAAAATTACAGTTTGAAATATCTTAGAGTCCATTGTGTGAGTTTGTTTCCACTGTGATGATCCACAGAGAACAAGATCTTCTCCTATGTCACTTGTGAAAAGCTCTTTCTCACCAGGAGCTTGGTCTCAGCTCAGAGCCTCATTCACTCCTGTTATCTTTGTTCAGGGTCTGTGAGTCAGCTCACCTGCTGAGTGAATAAAGGAAGTGAAACAGCTGTTAGTGAAACAGCTGAGAATGTCAGATTAGCTCTCTCTGAAGCTGGACTTCCTCTCTATGATGAGGCTCAGATCTAGAGTTTGGAGGAGCTGGTTCTGTCAGCAGGTTTACGGAGACTCAGGAGGAGTGTGAACAGAAGCTCAGGTCTGTGTTGGAGTGTGTGCAGATGTAGAGTTTGGAGGTTGTGTTTGATGATCGCTCTCTTTCTGCGCCTGCAGCTTGTTGCTCCTCTCGCTCCAGCTGGTCCTGCTGAAGGAGACACATTCCCAGACCCCCACAATGCCCTGGGGCATCGAGGTCATGGTAGACAGGGGGGGGCTGGGGTTGAATGGGAGACTCCCAAGAGACCAAGGGGGTGGGGTGAATGGTGTTGAGCAGAAAGGGGGAGGGAGCGAGTGCGAACTAAAAAACTGAGTACATCCAAACAACAAAGCAGGTAACATCAGGGACACATCAGATGACATGAGGTCACAGAATGAGTTTATAGACTCAATCTGCTGCCATGAGCTGGGACAGTGCCCATCTATAAACACAACAAACACCAGTACGTCACCTCAACAAGCTTCAGGAAAATACTCAAACAACCGAAACTCCCTCAGGACAGCTTCAGCCCATCAGTCTGTCAGCCGTCACAGAGAGATTCTCATGTGTCTTTTAAACCTTTGGTGTTCAAACACCGAGTGAACATGTCAATCAGCTGCTGTGTCACCTATATATGATCAAAGGTACAGTTCTGGTGTACAGGCGTGTCCACTGTAGTTGCTTTGACTCTGAGCCTTTCACACGGTGCTGGGACAGAAGTCTCTCTTAACTCAGAGCCACAGATGATTCTCATTTCTCTTCTTTTTATTTTGGATGCTTTGTGGGCGACACTCAGCTTAGCATGAGAGCTGGGCAATGAATCGCAAATTAGATTAAATCGCAGTATTCTTATTACAGACAGTGCAATATTTCTATAAACTAAAATGTGTCAAAATATCAGCTACATTTTTTTGCCGCAGATGTTTTCTGCTCTACACCAGGGTTACTCTACCAAAGAGACTAAATGTTAAAAACTATCTTTAAAAAAAGAAACAATGCAAGTGATAAAAAGAGAACTTATAAGCTGGTAGTCAAAACAGCAACAAAATTGGCATTTACATTGGGATGAAACCTTGAAATACTCAAAAAGTAGCAAGAAATTGTACAAAAATGGCAAAGAAAAGAGTGAAATGTGACTAAAATGGCCAAAAAACAACAGAATTGGCAAGAAGATTTTAGGGGAAACTTAGAAAACTCAGAGAGTAGCAAAAATGGTGAAAAACAGTAAAAAGTGGTAATAACAGCCAAAGGTGACCAAAATGTCAAGAAAGTTGAGATTAAACTGGGAATTTAGTCAGTTTGTTGCAAAAAATTGGCCCTAAAGTGGCAAAAAAGTGCAAAAAATATAAAAAATTGACATAAGACGACAAAAAATGGCAAGAAAATTGGGAGTGCACCTGGAAAATAATGAGATGGTATCAAAACAAATGGTCCAAAAGTGGCAAAAAAGAAGTGCAAAGTGACTTCAATGGACAAAAATCAGTCACAGTAGTAGTCATAGCTGGTTTGTTGTTGTTGTGCAGCAATTACTGTAACTGTTCATGTCCTACAATGTGTTTAAAAACATTAAAGATGGGAACCTAGAAATAATTGCACAAAAAATAGCAATTACAATATATGACATGATAATACTGTCCATCCACAGGTAAGGACAGAGAGACACAGACCAGGTTAACTGCTTCCCCACCCCAGAGTGACTGGGAGCAGCTTCTGGTGTAGAGGCTGTAATGATGGTGGACAGTCACACAGCAGGATGAGGGAAAGTGTGATCCACTGTATGTTTGTGTGGGAAGGAACTTATTCATCCAATCAAAAAGCAGCATCTTTATTCTCTCTCTTTCTCTTTGTTTTATCACTGAGTTGTTCAGCTGCTCTCTGTCTTTCTCTCATGTCATGCAGTGTCTTGTTTTGTTCTCGTGGCTTGATTTATAATGCGTCCAGTTGTGTGGCATCTCATTAGGTCATGTGGCGTGTTGTTCACTTGTGTAACATGTTGTGTGGCGTGTTACCTAGTTGTGTGGCATATTTTGACATTAGCTTGGTTGTGTGGTCCAACATTTGGTTGTGTGGCTCACTGTCCTGTCATGTGGCATGTTGTTCAGTGTTCAGTGTTGTGACTTGTACCGCGGCATGTTGTGTGGCACGTTATGTGGTTATTTGGCATGCTATTTGGTCACTCATGTGTCATGTCATTGTGTCACTGACTTGTCATGTTGTGTCATGTCATGTCATTGGTGTGCTGAGCTGTTTGTGTTTTGTGTCATGGGTATATTGTGTTGCTTATCATAACCTTCCTGCGAGAAATGGAGGCTTATACAAAGTTCCACGTCTGCCTGAAAACAAACTCTGATTTAACAGACATTGTGACTGGTTGTGATTAATTTTCTATGGCCGGACAGTGTTGTTAATCTTTGCTGATAGTGGGGGGGGTAAGTTCCTCGAATGAAGTGGAACTCTCTCCTTCAGTATTGATGTTCCCGAGGTCAGGTTTCCCTGAAAGTGACGTTATATGTGATGATGTTGAAACAGCTTTTCTCCCTCTGATCATTTTACCGCCTCTATTCTGAAGGAGCGTGTTTGTAGCCTTAGACTGATGAAGATGATGTGGTTTGAAACCAACACGTCCTGCAGGAGCAGAGGATACGTTTCACAATCTTTCTCTTCACTCGTGAAGGTTAGGGTCTCTGCTTTTGTTTTAACATCGGCTTCATGTCGGTCTCTCTCTGGTCCACCCGATCCGACCCTCTCCGCCTCTGTCTCTTTTCTCCGTTCTCTCTGAAGCTGAAAACTGACTCTGAACCCAAAACTCCAGAGACCGTACTCTTTCAAGGTGAGACAAAGTGGAGACAAAGTAGAAGAGACAGAGCTGAAGGGGACCAGGTAGTAGGACAAAGTCAGAGTAGGGAGCTGGAGAGGTCAACGAGAAGTGAAAATAATACAGAAGGTGATAGAGATACAGAGGAACATAGAGATACACAGAGGACTAAAGAGTAATTTAGGGAAAGTGAAACTGAAAAATATAGAGAGACAGAGAAATAAAGACCTTACAAAGAACTATAAAGCAGAAAAAAGAGGAACAGAGTAAAGAAAGACCAGAAAAGGCAGTGGTGCTACCTGAACACTGAGAGTGGAGAACTGAAAGTTAGAGGTTGAGAAGGAAGTATGTTCAGAGGGATTCAAAGTGGGTGACTATATTCTAAAGCCCCCAATAGAGGACCCCCAACATGGCTTCTTGGAGATACTGCAAAGATACCCAAAGATGCTCAAATACAACAAAGTAGCATCATAACCCATACGTTTATTAAAACACTACTTTTCTGTTTGAAGGAAAAATGTTGTATAATGGGAACAGTATGGGTGAATAGAAGCCCATTACCACTAATTTCTTCATAAATATAGAAATGAATAACTGGCTTTGAGATTTTTTGGTCCCCATATTAAGTCAAGCTTTAGAATACAAAGCCAAATTTGTGAGATAATATTGCAAAATTTCAGCTTTTTTTCCTTATAATTTTAGACTTTTTAATTCAAAATCTGGACTTTTATCTCAAAATGTCAACTTTTTATCTCATAATTTTGATATTTTTTTGCCCCTCATGGTTTTGACGTTGATTTCAAATCATTGACTTCCTTTCTCATCATTTTGACTTAATCATCTCAAAATTTTGTCTTAAATATCTTACAATTTTGAATTTTTTGTCTCAGAATTTTGACTTGATGTAAGCCCAAACAATTCTAAAAAAAAGTGAGGCTTTCATTTGAATTTTTTTTTTAAATGGTAGACATGGGCTTCCATAATATTGCCTCACAATCTGTTTAAATAAATATACATATACTTCTCTGGTGCAGAATTATAAATAGTGCCTCTATTTTTTTTTAAATTTATTTATTTCTATTTATTATTTTTCCTTTTTTATTATTATTATTCTCTTTTTTTATTATATTTTAATTATTTTTCTTTTTTTAACACAAAAAAGAAAAAGCAAACAACAACCCCATGTCCCTCCCTCCACCCCACTGCACCAGTGCACAATAAATAAATGAGATACAACGCAGAAAATGATCAACAGAAAAACTATTCTGACAGTTTTAACAACAAAAAATTAAAAAAAAAAAAAATAAATAAAAAAAAAGACAGAAAACAAAAAAATCCATTAGAAATCCAAGGAAAAAAAAACAACTGTTATTGGAATTCTATTGAGATAGACAAAGACAACAGTTATAGGCCTGACAATCACGTTAGCATAACATCAGAGTCCATCTCTTCAATAGTCCAAATGTCAACATGTTTTTGAGTTCTGCCATGTACGGAGTAACAAATTTGTTCCAGTGTCCGATGTTGCATCAAGTTATTTATCCAATGTTGGAATATGGATGTAGACTTGTCCTTCTATTTTCTGAAGATGAGTCTTCTGACCAACAGAGTACCAAAAGCTGTGATTGTTTTACTTTACAGGAAAAAATCAACTCTGATTGGCTGTTATCACACGCACATTCCCGCCATGTTTGGTCAGTTGAATATGTTCACAACTGATCATCATAAATGATCTGAAATGTAACATGATCATGAATCATGATTGAATAATCGCCCAGCCCTTCCACAGAAACAAAATGATCTTTCCACAGTGCTGCAATGATGATTTGTTTCAGTCTGGATGAACTTCCTCTTTAGTCTCTGAGTGACTGATGACCTGCAGGTTTGGTCTCGTCCTGGTCGCCTCACATGAAGCGTCAGGCTGAGGTCAGGTCACCCTGAGAAAACCCCTCAGGACATTTTCAGACTCCATCACCGCTGGCAGGTGGAAGTCTAAATCTGAGGCGGAGACTGAAGGATGAGGAGCTGTGCAGCAGCTGAAAAGTGAGGGAGCTGAGCAGAGAGGAAGAGGAGGAGGAAGAGGAAGTGCTGGCTCATCTGTGCGGCTGAGTTTTCCCACAGAGTCACTGCTGATGAGCACAAACGTCCTGCCAGGCGTAAAGCTTGACCCCAGCCCGACATGTGCTTGCCTGTGCCTGCGCGTGTGTATGTGTGTGTGCGTTTTTAGGGAGGGGTCAGTGATAGAGAACAATACAGACCAGATGGCGCTCTCTCTCTCTCTCTTTCACTCTCTCTCTCCACCTGCTTTGAGCCTCTGTCCCCACACACTGCTTCTCTGTTATATTCACACTCTTCTGTGTGTGTATGTGTGAGCTTTTCGTAACCACACCCACACGTGTTGCTCTTGGTTCCAGCTGTGACCGACATGTTACAGAAACAGCAGGTCTCGTGTTGATCCTCCTGTGACCGAAGAGAAAACTGTGGCAGAAGGAGAGAGAGAGGGAGAGAGAGAGAGACAGAGAGAGAGAGAGAGAGAGAGGGGCTGACCTCCTCCATCTTTCTGTGTTGAGACGAAGGTTTGCATCATGAAGTCTGATTCTCGCTGACACTTCCTCTGAAGGGTGTAGCATGTTGGGTCAAAACCAACAAACTGTAGGCTGACCAATCAGTGAAGTGTTCAGATTTTAGAGGGCAGACTTGCTGAAAATGGACAAAAACACAAGAAAAACCTGCAGTGCCCAGCCCCGAAGTGTTGATGCCTTGCTCAAATGCATTTCTCTTCTCAGCACAGGACCTTGACCTGATAAAGCTGAATCCAGACTAAAGTTTGACAGCACTCCGAGCACACAGTCTCTCTCCTCCAAAGCCTCTCCTGCTGTTTTCATATGTGCTCCTGCAGAAAGCCCCTCAGGGAGGAATAAAACCACGCTGCGTTTCTTTTATTGTGGCCATAATGAAGCTAGGATGGAGGAGCGGTCATGTGATCGTTCTTTCATAGTGGACGCTTCAGTTTTCAGCTGGAAACATCACTCATGAGTCTGCACGTTGAGCAGTAGCTTTTAGCAGCTAAAGCTTCTTTCTTTTAGCAGTGAATATGTCTCTCTTCAAAGGTGAATCTGTGCAGTTTGACTGGAAAAGGCTGAGTCTGTGCTCTCTTAGTCTGGTGTCTCCGCTTAAGCCTTAGCTTCACCTGGTTTCTAATTTGTCTGAAGCTGAGAATGAGTCAGCTTATTCACATTCACCACCTCCATCTTTGAGATTCAGGAACCAACTTGTGATGTCATTGAGACTGTGTCACTATCACACATTAAAGGAAAAAAACCTCCGTGAATAACTTAATATGATTTACTGATATTCTTCATGTTTTATATTTGGTGAAACCCTGTGAGAAACACGGAGACTCCTGATGGCTCCTGAAGACTCTGAAGGCTTCTGACAGTTGTAACATACAGGAACAAATTTATACATCACCCCTGAATCATGTTTGTGTCACTACAATAAAAATAAAAGAGTGTTGATTTAAGGTCAAAATGTTGTATTTCATGTGAATATTTTTGGAAAAACTGAAAACCAGTTTTTTATAGTCATACCAATGCTTACATTACTTTGTTATCTTTGGGTCCATGCTTCTTTTTCTAGACCAAAATCAAAGATAAGAAGACCTTATATTTTAATAGTTTGAAAAGTTTAAAAGATATCTTCCAGTAAATTAAGCTGTCCTAGAACAGTCCTATTCTTTTTTGAGGATGACCTCTCAACAGTGATTTGATTTTAAACTGTTTGTAAACTCTATTGTCCAATGAGATCAACCTGCAGCCCGACAAAGTCAGTGAACCTTGCATGTTGTGACAAGCTCTGCTGTTTGGTGTCATCAAAATGTTGGGACATTTCTTTTAACTTTGTACTATTAACCAGGACAGGAAAAGCAAGTTCACCAAATGAGCAAAGCTAATTTTCTTTGAACTAGGGCTGGATGATACAGCGAAAGTAAAATGATCACAACATATTTTTCCATATCATCTGATCTTGATTAGTGTCATGATTTTTTATATTATTTTTAAACTGCCAGTTGAAGCATCTGTACTGAAAACTAAAGAAACAAGAAATTAGTTCAACATTTTATTAACCTGCGAATGAAAAAAAAAAAAGCTTTAAATGTTTGCAGGACTATCATCTAACAGACATTATGTGACATCCATTTCTCTGCCCTCAGCTAGGGCTTGACAATTTGCCAAAATAATCTAATGAGCGTTATTATTTCCCATATTGCAATTGCAATTTTTCTTGCAATTATTTCTTGGTTCCCATCTTGTGTGTCCCCGGATCTCCGTAACTCTGCCACCCTCCCCATCTTCAAATCAAAACTCTAAACTCATCTGTTTCATAATACCTACTGTTTTTAACTGTTCCATATTGTCCCTTATTCTATTGCTTTTATGTTGCTGTTTCTAACTCTATTTTGTTTTATGTGTTTTTTACCCTTTGTAAGGCGACCTTGGGTGTCATGAAAGGCGCTTTGAAATAAAATGCATTATTATTATTATTATTATTATTATTATTCTTAAAGGCATACATCGTAGGGCATGAACAATGACATTAACAAAGGCACAAGAGCGCACTAAGACTACTACAGTGACTGCTTTTTGTCCATTTTAGTCACTTTTACTTCTTTTTTTGCCCCTTTTGGACTATTTTTTGATACCTCCTCACTAATTTCCCAGATGCACTCCCATTTTTCTTGACAATTTTTGTTGTTTTTGTCCATTTTTGACACTGTTCACTCTTTCACCATTTTTTGCAACAAACTGACAGTTTTCCAAGTTGCATCCAAAATGTTCTTGCCAATTTTTGTTGCCTTTTGGCTGTTTCAGTCACTTTACAATCTTATTTCTGTTACTTTTGGACCATTTTTTGATACTTTTTGAGTGTTTCCAAGTTTTATGGGTTAATCATGCTCACAGTTTATCATCCTAATTGATCTGAAATTTATCTCTATTCACAATTATATAACTAGTCCTGCTCGAAAACTGATATTGTCCAAAACGTGATGAAACATTTATTTCCTCTTGTCTCTGGAGGAAAAATTTCTTTTGCATACTTTCACTCTCTGTCTCAGTGTGGTACATCGCAGTGCAATTCAGATTTATCCTCTCAGGCAGCTTTCGTTATCCCAACTGTCAGAATTTTTGCTTGAAAAAGAGAAAACAACTAGTGTGATACAACTTTTCGAAGTGTAAGCTACACCTTGTGAATGTTGGTAAATGTTGCCCCCACCATCATTTTAATAAGTGGTTGTGTTTTTGGACTAACTAAAACTTATCTCTGGTCCCTCAGCTGTTTTAAAAAGTAGACTTCTACACTCAGGTATGCACTTTGCTTAATACAACAGCTCGATATTCAACTGGTGTGCGAAACAGAGGGGAAACATGGCTTCAGGCAACTTTTCTATAATCTGGACCTGTCTTCAGTCTGACCTACAAGCTTTTCATCACAGTTGTATTTCTCCAACACTTCAAACACATACACTTCACAGACCACTTCACTTTTCGCTACATAATGCAAAATGTCAGAGATCTGGGCTTCGTTTGTTACAGCTCTTGTCTCATCTACTTTTTCGGCCACAAATGGTGCTGCATTACTCTCCTTGTCAATATTATTCCTAATCACTGCTTCAATTATATCATGTTTTATTCTGTTTCACAAGCCAGTAAACACAGTGGATGTCTTTAAATGTTGAACTAACCTTTCTTCTTGCTCAGCAAAAGAACGTAACGGTTGCTACGATTAGCAGAGCTTGTACCTTCATCAATGCCAGCCTCTGTTTGGAAAAGATGAAGGTTGTGTTAATGAGGTCTTTGAAAATCTCACAGTTTTCCTTAGCATTGTGGGGACTCATGTTTAGTCTCTGTTGTTCGTTCAAAGTCAGATCTGCCCCTGAGGCTCCAAAAGTATTTAGAGCAATCACTTACCACGACTACATCATCCAAATGTTCACATTCTTAATTCTGTTTTCCAGAATACAGCGCTGTGCCCACATATAACACCCTTACCTCTAATTTTAGTTTTTACTTCTTTTTCCTTTTGGCTCTGATTATGTCTTCACAGTTTCAGCAGCTTACAACAAATTTGATTGCATATGTTTTACATTTTCAGCCTTGTTGTACTGCCTTCAGCTTTGGAGTTTTGACTCATTTGCTGCCAGGAAATACAACTTTTCACATTGTAAATAGATTAATTGAATCAATACTGGAAAGGAGTTGAGCTCTAGAGACGAAAATTCAAAACACTCTACTTGAAGCAAACAGATGGTTTTGAAAAGCGACGGCATGGATCAGCCTGTTTCAGTTTAAAGAGTGACCCTGCTAACTGGAGACCCTCAGTGGGCAGAATCTGTGAAATATTATTGAAAACTTATCTGATGAAGAGATTTTGACATTACAAGAAAGACTAAACTAGGATAAGTCTTGAAGGCTTCTTCTGTGCTTCTGTAGCTGTTGTAAACTGTTCATGTTCAGCTGAAGGTCCCCAGTTTACTAAGTCACTCTTTAAACTGGAAAACTGGAGCTGACAGAGACACATTCACACTATCAGGCTCAAAGAAAACAATTGTTTAGGAGTTATTAAACCAAGTCAGTCACAGCTGGGGGGCCATCGTGTTCTTGATGGAGAGATGAGGAAATAAAAACAGTGCATAAGCTCCACCAATCAGACAAGTTGAGGATCGCAGGCCCCGCCTCTCGAAGTTCCTAAACTACATGAAAGTTGTAAACCTGGCAGAGCAGATGGAGCTGCCTGATTCATTTTCTGAAATCCTGCAGATCCTTCTTGCTCAGATCCAATCACAACCGATTGAAAACAATGGCGGCGTGTGAAGCGGTGTCCGTGGATACGGCGATATCTGTAGTATTATCAGAAATAGACTCAATTTCTTCTTTGAAAGAAGAACAGAGAACATCACTTAAAGCCTTTCGAATGGAAAAGGATGTTTTTGCTCTTCACCGGTCAGAAGAAGAGCAAAATTGAACTAGAGTAATACCTCCGTAGCAGATATATGAACTTTCTATCTGGTGTCCGGTTACAAATCTGCTACATCACTGTGGCTTGATGTGGATTGGTCTGTGATAAGTGTGTTTAGCGGAACAGTTGTCCAATGACCAGCTACTGTATTTTTTAAAGCCCTGCCTCTGAAAGCTCTCTGTAGCGCCCCTTACCCAGATGGACTAGTGAAATAAATCTGATGAATGAATGAAACAGTCCGTCTGGTGTGTCAGGTTAGAAAGTTGTACCTCCAGAGTGGGAACTTTTCATGGAAGCTAACTTCACCTTGGGACTAATTTCTTTTCAAACTCTTGATCTTCATGTCTCTGTTAGAGAAAGATGAGCAGGGATGGAACAGTTCAGTAACTCTAGATTTTTTTTCTTCTTGGTCTGTTTCAGGAACCATCCGTCCGGTGCGAAGGACCTTCTATGACCCAGCCTCGGCCCCAGGTCAGGGCTGGCAGTGGGAGTGGGAGAACGATGCTGGAACGTGGACGCCGTACGACATGGAGGTGGCCATCGCCATTGAGAACGCTCACAGCCGGCAGCAGCCCTGCCTGGACCTGACACCACTGGGTTTCTGCTACCTCATCGATTTCCAGAACATGACACAGGTACACAGAGAGATTTGATGCTGATGATGTTAGAAGAGCTCTCTTATTAACACCTGAAGCTGCTGTCGCCTCAGCCTCTGCTACAGGAAGCTCCTCTCTTGTGTTGGACCTTCATTCAGGATGATCACTTTTTGTCAGACAGTTTCTGATCAATCCTGTTGATGTAATACTTGGCCAAAAAAAAAGACACCAAATTAAAGGTCACTCACTCTAATATTTGGTAATACCGCCTTTAGCTCTGATTACAGCTCATATTCACTGTGATTCACATTGTTTCAATAAGCTGCAGTGTCACAAGATTTATTTCCATCCAGTGCTGCATTAATTTTTCACCAAGATCTTGCATTGATGATGGGAGAGTCTGACCACTGCACAAAGTCTTCTCCAGAACATCCCAAAGATTCTCAATGGGGTTAAGGTCTGGACTCTGTGGTGGACAATCCATGAGTGAAGAAGATGTCTCATGCTCCCTGTACCACTCTTTCAAAATTCAAGCCCCATGAATCCTGGCATTGTCATCTTGGAATATGCCTGTGTCATTAGAGAAGAGAAAACTCCATTGATGGAATAACCTGGTCATTCAGTATATTCAGGTAGTCAGCTGACCTCATTCTTTGGACACATACTGTTGCTGAACCTAAACCTGAACAACTGCAGCAACCCCAGATCATAGCACTGCCCCTACAGGCTTGTACAGTAGGCACTAGGAATGATGGGTGCATCATTTCACCTGCCTCTCTTCTTACCCTGGTGCTCCCAAGACAAATGTTCCCTCCATCCTTCCAGTTTTTTATAATATGTTGGAAAGTTCTTAACCCAGTTTTAGTAGTTCCTACAGTCTCCTTAGATGCACTGCAAAAAACCTGAAATCCAAGCAAGTCATTATGTCTTATTTTGAGTGAAAATTGTCTTATCATTCTTGATTTGAGCCACATTCATCAGACCAGGTCATAAAAATGTTTTATTTGCAGTGATTTAAAGACAAAAATGAGGTCTGAATTGCTTGTAAAAAGCCCCAAAAAATCTGCCAATGGAATAAGAAAAATTTGCTGGTAAAGTTTCTTGAAATTAGAAAGATGTCTTAACAAAAGAAACTTTGTTTCTTATCCCATTGGCAGATTTTTTTTAGACTTTTTACAAGCAATTCAGATCTCATTTTTGTCTTTAAATAACTGCAAATAACACATTTTTTATGACTGAATGTGGCTCAAATCAAGAAAAATAAGGCAATTTTCACTAAACTAAGACATAATGACCTGCTTAGATTTTTGCTGTTTTCTCTGCTTGATACATGCCAATGATTTCACCCTTCATAAACAGACTAACGTCTTCTCCTTGACCACATGATGCGTCGTTCTCCATGGTCGTTGAAGAAATGAGAAGTTACTCATTACATCAGCTGGGGTTGAAAAAACTTGTTTCCAGCTGAGAGATAATGGCACATTCAGTAATTATTTAAGGCTGCTACCTATTTGCTCAGTTAAATCCAGGTGGTGACTTTTATTTTGGCCTGGTTTTGTACTCGTCTGGAATATAAACTGGGACAAAAAAACAAGATTCGTTTAACTCTACAGAATTATAAGAGTTGAAGATGCGGAAAAAACTAACATCGGGAGCTTAAGTCCAGTTATTGTTTTCACACTAAGAACCGTCTCTGCTTCTTCCCTCCTGCAGGTGAACAGACAGAGTCAGAGGTGTCGCAGGCTGCAGAGACGTGCTGACGTGGCGTACCCTCTGGTGTCTGGACCCCTCCCTCTGCCTAAAGGTGGAAGTGTAGGAGGTGGTGGGGGTCTAACAGGAGCCCTGCTGGGTGTTGGAGTGTCACCCTCGTCGTACCCCTACCCCCCAAGAGAGATAGGATTACCCCCGGAAGGTCGACGACCAGACCCGGTCGGAACGAGGACGGTCGTTACGTACGACCAGGAGTCACACTTCAGTTTGTGTCCCCCCGGTCCTCCTCCGGACCCCCATGTCTGCAATCCGTCTGCGAGAGACTGGCATGTCGCCGGGTTCTTGAGACGCACTTTCTCCTCTAAACCTCTGAGCCCGTCCAAATCCGGGTGAGACCCTGCTCCAGTCGTCGTTTTGAGGTTGAGGTTGAGGTTGATGATGGTCTGGGAGGGTGTGCCGGAGCGGTAGAGGTCCTTGCACCGCAGGGGCTCTGCCTTACGGGTCGACAAACGAGTCAGCGAGCGGCGGGAGTGGCGACCTTGGAGGAGAGACCCATAGAGGAGCAGAAGGTTGTCCGGCGGTGGCGGGTCCCTCCCTCCTCCTCAGCCACCAACATCCAATCAGAACCCTCCGTCCATCCCACCCAAACTCTCCTCGATATCATCGTCAGCCAACGACACTGTGCCAACCGCCACGTTAATCACTCCCGCCAACAGTGTGACCATGCCCCCCTCTCCAGTGCCCTCCCCGTCACCAGTGGTGATGAAGCCGCAGCGCAGCGCCTCGTCTGCTGCAACCGTGTGCCACGCCCCCCTCCCACAGAGGTCCAGTTTAGCCGGGCTGAGCAGACCAGCACTACAGAGGATAGCTATGGCTCAGTCCAGAGCGCTCATAGCATCAGGGTGAGTGTCTGACACACACACACACACACACACACACACACACACACACACACACACACACACATAAACAAAATATTGGTATCTAATGACCTGTTAACTGAAGCTGTCAGTGTTTTAGCTGTGTAAGAGTGTGACTGAGACACATAAACACACAGCTGAGGTGCTCAGTTTTAGGAAGTTAGTAGCACCTCAGCTGCATTATGCCCCTTATGCAGAGTTACCTGCAGCCTGCATCCCTCAGGCTTCACAGTGAACCCACAGCATTGTGCCGTTTTCACAGCAGAGTCATTTAGTCTGTCTGCTCTTCTCTGACAACTGACATCTTCATGCTTCTGCATCCACTTCACTACATCACTCCTATCACTATCATTATGATTATCACTGTCATCACCATAATCCAGTTTTACCATCATCACTATCTTTGTAATCATAATCTCCATTATGACCACCACCGTGTCCATTATGATCATTATCACTGTCACATATTTTCTGTTTTGTTTGGCTCAGATTTTATGAATCAAAAATACTCAGATCCGTTTTCAGACTTTAATACAAGCTGCAGCTGGCCATGCTGTTACTTTTAGAGAGACTGTGAGGACTTCCTTTGTGATCTTTAAAAAGTCTATCATATCTGTTTATATGCCTGATCATAATTTACAACTGAAAATGAAATTGCCAGTACCCAAGTAGGTTATTTCTAAATGCCATTTCTAAGCTTCCCTATTGAGTCAAACTTGACTGGATTGATTTACGGCACATTGGAGTCTCTATGACAACAAGTTAAAAGCTAAAATACAACACAAAGGGCAAAAACACAAGCTAAAGGCTAAAGCACTAGCCAAAGGCCAACACAGGTTAAGCTGTTTGTGTTAATTTTCATGCAACGTACATGCAGCAGTTATTCTGCAGTGATCTGTTCAAATCTGAGAGTCCATCAGTAAAATGAAGAGCCACGTTCTATTTGCTCTACTTGGTGAGGTTGGAGTAGGTAGATGAGCACTGGTAGGACATAACCAGAATTCACTGATGTTACACATTACAGACACGTCTCAGAGCACCAGGCTGTGAGTAGCGCTAAATATAGCTGGCTGCTGAAGTTTGTGACAAACTTACAAAATTGGAGCGCAGATGGCCTGGTGGTTGAGCTCCATGAGGTTCACCCTGGAGCAGGTGGTACAGGTTCAAGTCCAGCCTGTGGCCTGTTTCCTGCATGTCACTCCTCACTCTCTCCCCGTTTCTAACTTTCCACTTTCCTCCTCTATAAGTTAAATGTATGAAAAGCCCAAAAAATACCTTAAAAAAAAAAGCAAAAAAAAATTACAGTTTGCTTTATGTCCAGTTTAAATCAACAGCTGTACAAAGCTGTTGATAATTGCATTACCTTATTGTGTTATATCCCATAAAAAGTTGTCTTGAACAACAAAAAGTAGTGTCTAATGGAAAATCTGATTGCCAGTCATTCTTTTTTTTTTTGGTAAATATACGCAAGCCTTGCTAAAAGTCATGTTATCAAAACAGTTTGCACTAGTCCTTTAGCCAGAGCAAACACTGGGATCCACTTCAGACAGATAGACCTCACAGTCCCTTAGAATTAAAAACAAAGAGCAGGTGACCAACATTGTGTCCTGCTGTCCACAGGTTCATGTTACAGAGCTTCAGTCTGATTTTCTCTCCTTGTGTGAACTTTATGCATTAAACTTTCAGCAGGTCATGAAGCTCCTGTAATGTCTTCAGTCGTTTTTAATCTGTGGTTCAGAACAGGAATATAATAACAGCTTCCCTCTGACTGAATTACGTGATTATTAGTGAACAACAGACTGTTATTTCACATACATGACCACACCTCCACGTTATCACCCTCTCTCTGTTGTTATTCAAAGCCGCATATTTTCTCACGCTGTGCGACATGTTTGAAAACATAAACATTTATTGTGTTCGCTCAAACACGCACCTGTCCAACGACCTTCAGCTCATTATCACCTACACACTCACATGTCCAAACAAGCAGAACCACTCCAACAAACACACAGGCCTGAGCATGCAGAGCAGGATGCAAACACACAAATATTCCCATTCCAGGAGATCCATCTTTACCAGATTGAGCCAGAACTTCAAACATAGTCTCGTGACTGTTTCTGTCCCCACAGTCAGACTCTGGTCTCATTTAGTTGCTCAATTTTTCAGTATGACATAAGAATGGTATTTTTGCTGTATTCCTGTGAGTTGTTATCTGAGATTATGCTCAATCCTGTTAAGAATTCTGTTTTTTTTTCCTTTCTTCCCTGCCTCTGTAAACATCCAACATGATCAGTTTTAAAGAGCCATTGACCCTGGTTTGCCTTTTGCCCCCTTCAGAACTTTCCTCAGACTTTTGCTCCCTTAATTTCCACTTAACTCCCTTTATTCTCCTTCATCCTCACTGTTTTTGTCCTGTTTTATGACGCCCCCCCTAGGCCTTATGGATATAAAATACCTGAGACAATCAAAGACCTCTAAGTAGTTTTATAAACCACACGTTTATTCAAACCATTCCTTTTCTGTTTAAAGGGATACTTTTTCCATAACATTAACGTTAATCATGCCTCAATACAGGTTTAGTTAAAAAAATGCTCACAAATGTTATTCTCTTGTACAAAAATATTGACATTGCCTGTTCAACTGATATATTAGTCATAAAAATAGAAGTATCTTTCGGTGTCCCTATGTAAACAAAAGAAGGAAAGGTCATGCTTTTTTTTGGAGTAACGTTAAAACATACAGCTGTGCCTAAAAGTTGACACCCTCTCCGGCAGAATTTTCTGACTTTTTTGGCCTTTTCTCAGAAAATATGAATGACAACACAAAAACCTTTCTGTCACTAGTGGTTGGAGGTGGGGTGAAGACATTTATTAACAAAAAACTGTTTACTCTTTTTACATCAAAATGACAACAGAAATTTCAAAAATGACCCTGTTTATTTTTTATACACACACTGATTATAAGCTATTAGATCACAGGTGAGGATGGTTACCTTTAGTAGACATTCAAACACATGTGTTCACTTTTGTGCATTTATCAGGCCAAAACCACCAGAGTTGTGTAAACTTCTTATCAGGGTCATTTTTGAAGTTTCTGTTGTCATTATGATTTAAAAAGAGTAAAAAAAAATTTCAATAAATGTCTTTACTTTGTGTTATCATTCATATTTTCTGAGAAAAGGCCAACAATTCAGAAATTCTGCTGGGGGGTGTAAACTTTTAGGCACAACTGTAAGTAATGACTCAAAATCAAAGAAAAAGCAAATGAGGGGTCATGTTTTCTTCTTCTTTTTCCCCCTCTGTATTCTTCCTCATCTTAATGGTTTTCCAAGTCTCCAAAGCATTCATTTGCAGCTGACACAAAGGTGTCATCTCTGCAGACAGTATTCAGTGCTTCTCACCTTTTTCTGAATGTCATCTGTAAAAGTGCATTCATGCTTCAACATTTTCTGTCTGAGAATGCAGCTCAGGAAGTCAGAGCATGTTTTCTATTCTGCTCTGAGAGAAGGAGTGGGCTGGGCTTTTGTACTACATGTGCACTATAGCGTTTTAAGTCCCTCCCTGTTTCCGTGTAAACGCAGAGTTTTTTACTTCGCGTTTTCCTGCGTTTCAGGGTGAAACACTCTGAAACATTGTCATGTAAACAGGGCCTAACTCTACCTGGCAGACCAGAGTCTTTCATTGGTCCAACAAGCACACATGACTACGTAGCTACTCGCATTTTGTCCCTCAGAAACTCTGTGATGACTGAAAGCTTTTAACAAGGCTTGTGTGATTTTGTGTGTGTGAGGATACAGAGGCTGCTTTTATGGAGCGCTGAGTCCCTGCTGTAGCCCTGCAGACCGCCAGAGAAACTTGGGCTCAGTCGTTTTTAACGCTGCATCATGTTAAAGAAGTGTGTGATGAAGCCTTTAGCAGCAGTTTTCTGGAGTTCAGACTCTGATATAAGAGCTGATCTCACACCGAGCAGGGTCAGAGGGTTTTCAGATGTAGATTTTTTGGACGTGTCCCCTCCCCCTGTAACCCTGCCCCCCAATCTCTCCTCCTCCTCTCTCTCGTCGCGTCTCAGCAGTCTGGGCCCCTCAGAGCCTCATTGTTGGTCTCCACAGAAACCAAACAACCTAATAGGTTCGGACCTGACGTAATCGTCGTCAATGCCGAGCCTCCACTCCTCCTTCTCTGCCCCCGTCCTCCCCTCTCTGCTTTTTCCACTTCTCTTTTCTTTATTTGATGTTAAACTTCGCACTGCTTTCCTCTCTGTTTTCTGCTCTCCTGAGAAAATGTTCAGACCTGAGTTTGGACCTAACTCTCCCTTCAGAGGCGTCCTTTTCCTTCAGAGCAGGAGTGTGGAAGTGTTTGAATCCCCCTCAGGAACTTGTCAACACTGATCAAAATTCATAACTGGGATATTTCTCAGAGATGCAGACAATGGTGCTGCTCCAAGTCGGAGTTGTTGTTTCCTCCAGACAGCCGCAGCTCCGAGGAGGAGCTGTGTATATGTGTGTGTGTGGAACTAGTCTCAGTCTCAGACAGGGCCCACAGACGGTGGCTCATGGGAACAGAGGGGGGTGCAAGACAAAGAAACGAGTCAGCAAACTGTCAAAGATTGATCACACAGTGGTGCAAGAAATCAGGCCAACACACACACACATACAGACACACACACACACATACAGACACTGTCCTTCACACTCACACTCAGTAAAAGTAAATATTGACAATCCAGAGGGGGCAGTGAAGAAGAATGTGTGCTCTCAGCGCCTCACTCCCTCTCCTGTGGGGGCTTTCAGGACTGAGACAAAGAATAGGAATGTGTTTGCGTGTGTTTGTGTGTGTGTGTGTGTGTGTGTGTGGAGGAGAGAGTCAGACTTCCTCACACAGAGAGATAGGAACAGCAAAGCAGCGACAGTTTATCAGCACCTGTTCAGCTCAACAACAGGTTGTCTGTATCGTGCTTGTGTGTGTGTGTGTGTGTGAGTGTGTGTGGCCTGTAGAGGGCGCTGTTGGTGCAGACTGAGATATCAGAGATGAAGGGAGTGTGTTTACAGAATGAAACCTTGAATAAATTGCTTTCCGTGAATGTGAAGATAAGTTCAGGGGTTGAATGTTTACTTCTCAGACACACACATACACACTCACACACACACACATACCAACATGAGAACCCTTTTGGTTGCCTCTGCAGTGGTTTAGTGTCAGTCCATCATCACAGACACAAGTGGAAAAACTCCTCCTGTCCGCATTACAAAGTGTGTGTGTGTGTGTCCATAGGAATGTGTATGTGGTTTTATGTGCATGTGACAATATGTGTGTGAGCATGTGTGGGAGTGTGTGTGATTGTTGTGGGTCTCTATCAGGCCAGCTGATGTCCATCTGGGCTGGGGGAGAGAGAGAGGAGAAGCAGAGGGACAGAAAAGAGGGAGACAAAGCTGAGGGGGCGTGCGATGAGGGTGGAGGGCGGGGTCACTGGAGGTCAAGAGACTGGAGTCCCATTCAGACCCAACCCCCCTCCAGGCGTCGACGGGATCGTTCTTTTTCAGAGCTCTCAGGCTTTTTTTGTTCTTTGGTCTGAGCTACTGAACTTCCTCCAACACTTCCTTTGGTTTAGTGTTTCTATCTGAGAGGACATGTATAAAAACAGGTGAAGGCGTGTCAACAGAGAGACTGTACTTCACATAGTTTGTTATTTAAATGCTGGTGAAGTGGAGGTTTATCTGGTTCGAGGTGTGGATTAAATAAAAGCTTTGGGTTTTGGAAATGCCTTTAGTGTTTGTTGACATTAGAGCACAGAGTGACCATGTTGATGGTTCATTTAGGCAATGAGACGTGAAATAAGCAAAGTGCAGATAGCTGCAAGACTCAACAGGAGCCTGGATGCCATCAGAGCAGAGTGATTTACGAACTGGACCAGAAAGTGCAGCAGTTTATTTTTCTGAGTCTGCTTCAGTGTAAGCCCCAAGCTTCTTTACAATAACATGTCCACTGTGCTAATGGCAACATGAGAGAGGAGGGCCAGCTGTATGTGTGTGTGTGTGTGTGTCTGTGTCATCAGCTCATAATTGGGTCAGTGCTCAAGTGTGTTGATGAGCCTCATGAAGCTAATCCAGAACCGGTTGTGACTCAGCATCCTCCCCCTGGTCCTCGCTGTGATCCCCTCTGTGCTAACACAGCTAACGTGCTGCGTGTTATTACATATTTATAGATCTATGACCAGCTCCAGGTGAGCTGTGTGTGAGAGCAGCGGATGTTGTTATCCAGGCTTAAACTGATTCTCTAGTGCCTCCTTGGCATCTTTGCATGATTTTCAGCCCAAATATCCTTGATTTTCCAACTCTGGTGTTTTAGTGAAGCCTCATTTCTGTCTGCTGTTTATGGGGACTGTGAGGACTTTCTAACTGACCTTAAAAAGTCTCATATCTGTAATCAGTAACTTCAAATGTGATTATCAGCACTAAAATAGGTAATTTTTTCCTGCTATATCTCAGCATTCTGATTGGATTGGACTGGACTGGACTGATTTACGGTAATCTAAGTCTCTATAACAACATCACACTCACTGATCAAGTTTAGCAGGAAGAAGAGAAATCTGAGTTATCCTCTACTTAAAATGATTTCTGGGATTTATTTTGTAAAGGAGCTGGACTTTTTGACAGAAGAGGGACAGAAGAGCTGAAGCAAGATAAACAGGAGAGTGATAGAGCATGGGTGAAAGGCTGAAACACAAGCTTAAGGCTAAAACACGAGCTAAACTGTTTGTGATAATGTCCATTCCAACTGACGTGTGTGAGTCTACCTGCAAGTGTACCATTAGAATGAAGTGCTGGGTTACACCTGCTCTGCTTGGTGAGGATGGAGTTGGTAGATGAGCACTGGTAGGATACAACCAGGATTGTGAAAAGTTGTCTCGAACAAAAAAGAAGTGTTAAAAGGTACACTCCTTGTGATTGAAAGTCATGTCATCGCAACGTTTTATGAAAGTCCAGAGAAGCAGCTAAAGGAATCGCTGCAATCCACTCACTGATATGTCTTAGAGCACTGGGCTGTGATTAGCGCTAATGTAGCCGGCTTCTTAACTATGCTACAAACTTCTAAAGTTTGCTTGTTGCTATAATTCAAACAGAAGTGCTACACAGACTGTTAATGAATACATTACCTTGTTGTGTTATATCCCGTTAAAAGTTGTCTTGAAAAATTATTTTGGATTTGGTGACCTCTGTCTTGAAGCTTCAGCGACCAGTAGGTGGCAGCAGTGAGAGTGCTGTATTGGGTACGACTAAGGCAGTGGTTTTTATCTGGTCTGTCTTTTGGACTCAACATCCTCCCTTTGTGACAAGCTGTGACAAAAAATGATCAACTTCTTTACTACTTCCTGATATAAGAATACTTTTATGATGTCCGCTGATCTTGAAGTCGTCCGCAGATGGACCCAACAGTTTTAGAGAGAGGGGTGTTTTGTTTCAAACACAGACTTTATGCTTTCATGTGCCAACACCTCACTGCACATGACACACAGGTTTTCCTGACTTCCTTTGTTTACGGTGTAAGTCAATCTGTATCTCATGTAGTCAGTGTTGTACTTGTATTGTTGCACTAAGGAGTATGAATGTGAATAGATGGTGCTCTGATTCATGAAAATCCCCTTTAAAATAAAGCACAGGATTTTTTCTTTGACTATTTTTTTTAACCCAAACAAAAGCCTGCGACCTGCTGGAAACAGGTCAGTGACCCACTTTTTGGTCACGAGGTTCACAAAGCAGAATTACTGCTTTAAAAGGCTTTAAACAGTAATATTTGACCTCCTGGTCTCAGTTGGTAACAAGGTGTTGATCTGATATTAGAGCTCTCTGCTGTTTGCCCTGTCTTTGTTTGTTCACTCTCCTTCCTCTCACACTGTCTGCCGGGTCTCTTCCTCATGAAAAACACACACTCACACACTGTTCCCAGTTAGTCAGAGGTTTTTGCCGCTTGTTTGTGTGTTTCTCACACAAGGACCCCCTGCCTGAGTCTGACCCCAGCTGATTGGCTGTGAATACACATTCAGATGTCAGCTGGCTTCGTCATTGCAATATGTCATGCTACAGTATTCTGATCGCAGACAGTGTAATATTTCTATAGCCTCCGAATACTAGATAAAATTGTTTTTCAATTGATGTTTTCTGCTCTACACCAGTGTTGCTCAACCAAAGAGACAAATTGTTGAAAACTACCTTTGTAAGAGATAAAAATCTAAGTGGTTAAAGTGGCAAAAACTGCAAGAAGAAGCTATGAAAATGAGTTTTAAGTGGCTAAGATGGGCAGAAACAAAAAAAAGGGAAGAAAATTGTAAAATATTCAGGAAGGAGCAGAAAATGATCCGAAATAGGCGAAAAGAAATGAAACATGACCACAAGAAGCAGCTATCAAAATTAGTTCTGAGTGGCAAAAATGGCCAGAAGCAAGAAAAATTGGCAAGAAAAGTAACAAAAATGTTGAAAATAGTCAGAAAGGAGAAGAAACAGTCCAAAAAAGAAAAGAAAAAAAAATAAGGAAATGACTACAAGTAGAAGCAATGAAAATAAGTTTTGAGAGGCAAAGATGGCCAAAAGCAAGAAAAAATTGGAAAGAAAATTGGAAAATATTTAGAAAGGTGCAAATATTAGTCTAAAAAGGCAAAAAAAGAGAGTGAAACACGACCACAAGAAAGAGCAACAAATATTAGTTTTGTGGTAAAAAATGGCCAAAAGCAAGAAAAATTGGCAAGAAAATAACAAAACTTTGAAAATAGTCAGAAAGGAGAAGAAACAGTCCAAAAAAGGCAAAAAAAAAAAAAAAAAAGTTAAAAAACTAATAGAAATGAGTTCTAAGGGGCCAAAAATAGGCAAGATAATTGGAAAATATTTAGAAAGTTGCAAATATTGGTCTAGAAAGGAAAAAAGAGTGAAACATGACCACAAGAAACAGCAATAAAAATGAGTGCTAAGTGGCAAAAATTGTCAAAAGCAAGAACATTTTCGAAAAGCTTGGAAAATATTCAGAAAAGAGCAAAAAATGGTCCAAAAGGGGAAAAAGGGTGGAAATGACTCTAAATGGGTCACAAGCACTCACAAATAGCAGAAAACATTGCATGTGTTGTTCTCATGCTGTAAATAATGTCAATGTCCATTTCTAAAAATGTGTTTGTTTAACAACACAGAAGAAGACAGGGAACCTAGAAATAGTTGCACTATTCTCAGCAACTGCAATATATGGAAAAATGTTCTCAATTAGATACCAGTAATTTTTAAAAATGGTTCAACCCTAGTTTGAAGTGTATGTCTGCCTCTGTATCGTGCTGCTGTAGAGACTTCATGTTTCAGATTTAGACTGAAGAGTAGCTGTTATGGTGCAGTGAAATCATTGAACGCTGATCCATTCAAAGTCGATTCAAACATCTCTTTATTTGTGTGAAACATCCAGAGAATCAAACCTTTATTCAGGCTCTGAGGTGAATTTAATACACACAGTAAACCTGGTTGTGTTAGTGTCACAGCCTCCAGACTCCACAGTCTGTTTCCTCTCAGGACACAGGAGCTGCTGCTCTTGTTTGGTGTCCATGTGTCAAACAGTTCAGTTTTATGAGCAGACACTGGAGGCTGTGCCATCATTGCACCTTTATAGTTACACACTCAACTGTGCAGCAGAGAAGTTCTTCTGTTTTAAAGGCACCAACATTCTCTCTGTAGCTGCAGCTGACTGAAGCAGTGACACACAGGGTCGGCCTTTTCTGATGCTGATGATGCTGATGCTGACAGGTCAGGTAATTCCCAGTGAGCGGCTCCGTGACGTCCATCTCTGAGCTCACTGAGTAGATGGAAACTCCGTGGATTAGCTCTCCTTAAAACACACACACACAGGGGGGCACTGTTATTCCCAAACACACTCTCTCTGTCGGATAAGGAGCCAGGGACCAGGAGAGGCTGAAGGACAAAAATCAGAAATGTCATCCTCCTCATAGAAAGTTTCCTGGTTGATGTGCTCTTGTAACTCGTGGCTTTCTTTGCTGAGATTTTTCAAAATGACAGTCATCTGTTTTCCGCAGTGAGTGTCTATAAAGTTTGCCTCCTTGAACAGTGTCTGATGAGTTCGAGGAGTCTAGAAAACACTAAAGAGTGTGTCTTTTTTCCACAGTGTGCCAACTGTCCCTGTGAAGAACCTGAACGGATCGAGCCCCGTCCACCCCGCCCTCGCTGGTAAGTCACACACACACTGAGGAAAGTTTTTTTTATCTTTGTCAGTCTCTTAACTGTGATAAGACTTGAGGAGGACTTGAGAAGTGTGTTTTATCTGGGTTTACTTCATCATTTTTAAACATTCTCAGACTCAAAGTGTGTTCAGATAACCTTTATTTGTGATTTGTTGCTTTAAATGAAGATTTATTGAGTGATTGATTATTAAATGTATGCTTTTAATCAGATCTAATTAGGGCTGCACAATGTAGGGCTGAACGATTTTAGAACAAGATCTAATTGCGATTTTTATGGCAGATACAGCGATTTCAATTGGATTCACAATTTTCTTTAAATCATGCTTGAGTGAAGTTTTCACAATGTACAGTAACATTTACAAACTTGACGGAAAATTACATCAAACCATTGAAACATCAAAAGCTTTTTCTCTAATGTGAGGATGAAAATGAAAACTGAAGGTAAGAATTGTTTCAAACTTTTATATAAAAGGTTAATATTTTAATATAAAAAGTGGAAATTTTGAGAAATAAAGACAAAATTCTGAGACAAAAAGTCAAGATTTTGAGATGAAGCTTCTTAAGTTTAAGAAATCAGTTAAAGATTATGTGAAAAAGTCCAAACTTTCTCATTTGAGGTCAAAATTTTAAGATGACAAAAGTCTAAGACAAAAAGTGGAAATTTTGTTATAGACAGTCAAATTCTAAGATTTAAGTCGGAATTATGAAAAAAAAAAAATACAGAGGCAAAAAAATAAAAAGAAGATTTTTCGACAAGTTGTCAAATTTTGACTCTTCTCAAACCACGAGTCTAACACCCATTCCTGTTTTTGCGAAACCAGACTTTTGAAATTGTATTTTTAGTTATAAAAACTGAAGAACAAAAAGAGATATCTTTTTCGCTCAACTTTAAAAATGATGTAGAGCAAAATATCCTTGATTGTGTCAAGTTAAATAAAATAAAATCAACAACAATCCCTACGAAAAAATGATTTTTCCCAACAGTCTCACACTCAAGACAGGTGTGTATGAAACAGCTGACACAACAGATCCTGGGTCAGTCAGGAGCAAAAAATAAATTGTTCTGCCCTAGCGCTGTGTATGGTTTTAGTATCATCATTGCAATATTCACATGTGCAATACTCATATCACAAGGTATATGATGTACAGTGATGTATATTTTAGCCTTTCAATTAAGTTCATGCCCTTCACTTTACTAATAGATCCATTTTACCAAGTTAAATGGAGCAACTAGTACAGTTACTTACATCAGAATCACAATCAGCTTTATTGCCAAGTATCTTCAAGAAGTAGACACGGAATTTGACTTCGGTTTTAACTGTGCTCTTTGTATCAAAACAAGTAAGAATAAACATTAAATATCAAATATAAAAAAAACAGATATTAATTAGCTACAAATTAGAAATATAGAAATATTCTAGGCGCTCTGTTGTCCCAACTCATAGACTGTATAATGAGTGGACGTAACGACGTTTGGCTCAAACTGAAGCCTCCAGCAGATGCCCCGCCCCCTGGTGTCTGGCTGCAGTATAGGTAATAAGCCCCGCCTCCCCATGTATTCCAGATATGAGCCAGGTAACTTTAAAAAATTACGATAACTGCTAGAAACGTTTCTCTCATCCTTACGCTAAGGTGGTATGACGATGTCATCTGGCTGCATGGTGTTCAGGTGGTTTTTTTCTGAGAAGTTAGTTTCTCATTAGTTATTGGACGTTAAAAACCGCAATATAAGTTTCGTTTTACGATAGTTGACAGCTGCCGTTTGTGAGTAGTTTTTATCGAGGATATAAGAAACTTCGGGAAAGAGCCAAAAGGAGACTAAACCTTCTGATTTAAACCTTATTTCTCTTTTTTACTCTGCTCCACCGGAAATTGTCTGCTGTGCAAACTCTAGCTGCACAATGGCGGCTAGAGAAACAGTTTTTTTTGGCTTCAAAATCGTAGAACGGTGACAGGCGGAAGCACGCTGTCCATTCTATATACAGTCATTGTCCCAACTCCTGTTATCAGGGTCAGGCAGAGTGATGTGCAGAGTAAGTGGTCGAGTGACTGAGAGAGAGGGAACTGAATGAGAGTGGAGCAGAGCAGGAATTTGGACAATCTGACAGTTTGCAGTTAATATTATAATATTGATAATTATAGTTAATATCACACAAGGTGCTCTATTTAACACTGTCATGTTTAAAGGCAGCAGTAAGTAAATGTTGTTTAATAAAGCACTTTTTACGGAGCAAGATCACAAAGTGCTTCACGGAGAAAAAGATCAAAAAAGCACAAAACATTAAAATCACATTAAGTAGCTTCCAAATCTGTGAGTTTAGATTTTATCTCAGAGTCTACAATCATCATTTGACGGAGAATCAGGGAGAATCCAGCTGAACACAGTCGTAAACAGCAGTAAACTTTAAAACATGTAGCGTGAATTGGTCTGAGATGTTAAATTACCAATGAACAAATAATTATTTAATAGTAGAATGCCAGCATTCCACACTCAACAAATAAACGAAGTTATAAACTTCAGAATTTTATTTAAACTTAACAATATGCTAGTTTAAATATTCCTCGGGGCACCACCCTATTTTAACAAAACAGGGAAAATTAAGATAATCAGTCTTTTAATCTGAAAGGTTGCTACACTTATGTGAGATCTTGGACTCGGTAACATAGACCCTTAATTTTCAACACATAACACAAACAACGACGGTCTTTTGAGGTGAATTTATTAACTAAGATGTCCATTGTATATATATTGTATTTACCTTGTCACGTCTATTATACCCCTCTATTCTCCCCTTTCTTATTTACTCTTGTCCCTACTTTTACTCAAAGACTAATAACAATTTCGTCCCTGGTTGATTTCAATTTGGAAACGTTTTGGGGTTAAAGACCGTAGCTGAGACTTCATGAACCACAAGCAAAGTGTCTTACTCGAGGCAGAGGACTGGCTTTGAAGAGTCAGATGACGCAGGAGGTGAAGAGAGGTTGGAGGTGCGAGCTTGAGCTGGATCAGCTGATGCAGGCTGGAAAGGAGCTCGGCGTACTTGGTTGCTGGGCGACGCCGGGTTGCTGGCATCCTCCTCGCTGTGGCGAAGGCGACGGAAGTCGGGCAGTTGACTCGCTCTGGTCGTGGCTCATGCCGATCAAACT
>RPOG01000553.1:0-116788 GCA_008086565.1 Thalassoma bifasciatum | reverse complement strand
AGGTGAATTTATTAACTAACTACAGGTAACATATATATAACATAAATGGAACAGTGCAGATAATATGGGGAGATAAGAGGGGAAAGAATAAATGAGAACAGGGATGAAAATGAGTTTCTGATTATTGTTAAAGCAGGGACCAACTAAAGTTAAACCTTTGCAAAACCCCAATTTCTGGCATCGACTCTGAAGTACTTGGACAAGCAAAGTGTCTTACTCGAGGCAGAGGACTGGCTTTGAAGAGTCAGATGACGCAGGAGGTGAAGAGAGGTTGGAGGTGCGAGCTTGAGCTGGATCAGCTGATGCAGGCTGGAAAGGAGCTCGGCGTACTTGGTTGCTGGGCGACGCCGGGTTGCTGGCATCCTTCTCGCTGTGGCGAAGGCGACAGAAGTCGGGCAGTTGACTCGCTCTGGTCGTGGCTCATGCCGATCAAACTTGGTCTCTCCTCCCAGGTTGAGGTGTCAGGGAGAGAGCCGTGGAGTTCACAGAGGCACAGATGCAGATCCAGAGGGCAGGATGGCTCCAGACTTCAGGGCTGAGCACAGTTGTGTGCAGAGAGAGAGACAGCCGTTGAATCTTGGCGGGTACAGCAGGAGGCGGATGCAGCCCAATCAGCAAAGCTTGCTGTGGAGATGTGGTCAAATCAAAGTTTCGGGTGGAAGAGAGAGGAGAAGAGAAAGGAAGAGAGAGAGGAAGCCTTGTTGCGTCTGCACCCAGCACACAGAGAGAGTCTTTGAATCTCCGCGGGAAACAGCAGGAGAAGGGTGCGGCACCGTCAGTGACGTTGCTGTGGAGACGTTGACAGACCAGAGTTTCGGATGGAAGAGAAGTGAAAGAGAGAGTCTCTGAAACTTGGCGAAGAAGCAGGGCGTGGTTCACTCGTCAGAGTGGCCGTGGATATCAACAGATCAGGGTTCAGGAAAGAAGAGAGAGAGAACTTTGGGCAGCTCTGGTTTTATGGGTTTCCAGCAGCCACCTCCTCCCAGTGGGCCCTCCTTCTCTATCAGAGTTTGTTGAAGCCAGAAATTCTTAATTGAGATTAACTTTCACCAAGTTAATTACACATACATGATTTTACCATACTTTTACTTTACAGGTCCGCTGCTCTTGAATAAGCCCAAACAAAGCGTAATTTTATGGGAACCTAACCACAGTTNATAAAACATTCATTATGCATGGTATTGTAGCCCAAACACATTATCCATGAAAGACAGTATGACAGGTGTATACAGGTTCAGATGGGTTAAAATATCTGTGCATTTAAAGACATTTTTCAGTCATATTACACACAACTGAGTTGAGGAATCTTTGGACTGTCTTTCTGTTTCTTTGTTCTCTGGGTACCAGAGATGTCTCGTGTTTCCACGTGAACGACTCCCTTCCTCAGAGCTGGGGTCAAAGGTGACTCCAGGAAGTCATATTTCTTGATAGCCTGGAGCTTTGGGTCCACTTTAGCAACACTTATCTTGCTTACGTCACAACGAAGACTTTGTTGTTTGTTAACAGAGCCTCTATGGTGCCTACAGAGATGGCCTCTTGGTGGCATGAAACCATTTGCCGGATTGGCTACACACAAGCCAGATGCCTATTTCAGCATCCTTGACACGGTCATAAACTGGAGTCAGGATGTTACCACTTTAATGACCCCATTGTGCTTATAGAGATGGCCTCTTAATGACACGAGGCTATTTGCAGAATTAGGCTTACACGAAATAGACGACTCCTTCAACTTCCTTGACACAGTCATAAACTTGATTCAGGATGTGGTCACTCTGGTGATCCAGTCTCCAGGACCCACGCTACAAACATAATTGTAATATATCACAGGAAACAAAAATATAGTAATATAATTTGTTCCCCAATATCCTGCAGATCTAATCATAGATCTAATCATACTGATTTCATTTTTATTGTTAAGTTTTTGCAAATAGCCATCCTCTTCTAACCTTAAAGACAGCAATGATTTTAACAAAAGACTCAAACAATGGCTTAAATCAAAACATCGCTCACTTGAATAATTTTGATGGGATGATTGTTTTATCACACTGCCTTTGCTTTACAACATATATATTCAATTTGTAACAACTGCTTTTATTATTTCTGTAATGTTATTATACACTGTTTTTTTCTTTTCTTCTCTACTTTCTCTCACTACTTTAATTATGTTATCATTTCAAAAGCCTCCTGTGGACAAGTGTTGTGAACTAGCACCTGTGCTAAAATACTCAAACAATGCATCTGGTTTGTCCGATGTTATTGTGATGTCCAAATCAAATAAGCAATAAAATAAATGAATGAATTGTGGAGCACCCCGAGCTGCATGTTTGAATGTAGAAATGTGCTGAGTAAATATGGACAGTTTGAGTTTGAGGTCTGAAAGCTGATGTTTGACTCGTGGTTTGTTCCAGGTATCACAGGTATCCTGATGAGCGCCGCCGCTCTGCCCGTGTGTCTGACCCGACCTCCCAAACTCGTGCTCCACCCTCCACCCGTCAGCAAGAGCGACATCAAACCTGTGCCGGGCTTCAGCCACTGCTGCAGGAAGACCACCAAGAAGCAGGCTCGTAAAGGTGAGTGTCACACACCCAGAGTCACACCTGTGATCCTCAGATGATTTAAAACCCTGAGCCAGGGAGTCACCAGCTGACCCATGAGTCTTTAAAGATCCATGAAGGTATGAGTTGTGTTTTATAGTGAGCCGAACCTGATCGTGCTCCAAACACACGTCCACTATAACAAGGAGAACCCCTCAGATAAGCAGAATGTTGTCAGTAAGGAGGTTTTGAAGGCGCTGTGTTTGGGTTTATTCAGGACTAACAGGTTTCCAGCTGTGGCATCAGCTCAGGTTCGAACCAGAATACTGATTTCTTTCTTTGTGTAATGATGGGAGGAAACAGCTGAGAGAGCCCCTGACCTCTGACAGCTGGAAACAACTGATGTCACCTATTACTTACCTGACAGACAGAACTCAGGGTGCCGGTATTATTACACCTGCAGATCATGTTTTTAACCAGGCAAATCTTTAAGGTGTGCAGCTCCCTGTGCTTTTTGTAATGTGGTTTGATTTCATCCACTGTTGACCTCTGGGTCAAACAGTGCCTGTCACAAAAATCCACAGCATTAAAATCAGAGTTTATAACATCTTTTCCCCCCTCTGCTTCTTTCTCCTCCCCTTTTTGTCCACTCTTCTGTCTGCAGGTAAGACTCCAGAGGAGGTGGTGAAGAAGTACCTGCAGAAAGTAAAAAGTCCACCAGAGGAGGTAAGAGAGTGTTTCAACATTTTCATTCAGTGTTGTCACCACTTCAAGCTTAAACACATTTTCTATGAGAAAATACATATTTCTCAGTTTGATTTGATCTTTCCCTCCTACTTTCTGAAAGTATAGATACTTGTCTTCACAGTCTGCTCTCACAGTAACAGATGAAGCCTTTTTAATGGCTGTGATAAATGGTCACAACATAGTGTCAGAGTTTCCCCGGGTATCTGATATCAGGTTACTTCACACTGATATTAACAGGGATAAAACCTTTAATGTTTTTCTCTCTCGTTTTTCTCTTCAGGATTGTACCATCTGCATGGAACCATTGGGGGGTCCATCTGGGTACAAGGGTCCGGGGGTGGGGCCTGTGTCGAGGGCGGAGTCTGTGGGGCGACTAGCACAGTGTGGACACCAGTACCACTTCCAGTGCCTGGTAGCCATGTACAACAACGGCAACAAGGACGGCAGGTAAGCTGAGGTCAGAGTCTCACCTTTACACTGTCGCTCTTGCACAGAGCTCTAACACACACACGTCTCCTCAGTCTGCAGTGTCCCACCTGTAAAACCATCTACGGCGTGAAGACGGGCAACCAGCCTGCAGGAAAGATGGAGTATCACATCATCCCTCACTCTCTGCCCGGACATCCTGACTGTAAAACCGTACGCATCATCTACAACATCCCACCAGGCATTCAGGTACGCCACGCTGCTGCTTCTACTGTTAGATCTGCACTGAGTGTCTACTGCTGTTCCCAGGTTCAAGTCCTGATCACACACTTTACACGAACAGACAAAGACAGGACTAAGAGATTTAGAACACACACACACACACACAGAAAGAATGAAGCAGATGATGATGATGTTAAGTTGAGGACCAGGGCTCACTGTGATCAAACTTCACGTGCAAAAGAAAAAGCATTAATGGGTGAAAGAGAAGCTAAACTTCAGTGTATGGGTGTGTGCATCTTATTTTACTACACTGTCATTTTACTTTACTGTACACTGTTTTACTGAACTGATTTAACCAGTCTATGTTCTTAATCCTATCACTTTCTCTGTCTCCTTTCAGGGACCAGAGCACCCCAACCCCGGGAAGCCCTTCACTGCCAGAGGCTTCCCCCGACACTGCTACCTCCCCGACAGTGAGAAAGGACGCAAGGTAACACTGACCACAGAGCAATTACAGACTGCATCAAACACACACAACACAGTTGTGAAGAACGGTGCTGACTTTTTTCACCCATGTGCAGGTACTGAGACTGCTCCTGGTAGCGTGGGACCGCAGATTGATCTTCTCAGTCGGTACTTCAAGCACTACAGGAGAGTCTGACACCGTCATCTGGAACGAGGTAGGCTCTCTAAAAGCAGCAGAAACAGAGGGATGAGGGATGAGACCGAGCCGTGTCACTCACTCTGATTCTGTGCTCCGTCTTTAAGGTCCACCATAAGACAGAGTTCGGCTCCAACCTGACGGGACACGGCTTCCCCGACCCCGGACACCTGGACAACGTGCTGGAGGAGCTCCGCGCTCAGGGCATCACAGAGGACGACGCACTGATGGAGAAGTGAGAGGAAGAGCAGGGAGAGAAGAAGAGAAACGAGAGACGAGGAGGATTTAAAAACAGCAGGAGACGAAAGGGGGAAAAGAGGAGGACCTGGACTCAGTCAGGCTCTCCCTGCCAGCACTTAAACTAAACAAACAGGACGCTGAGGATTCTGGCCCGCAGACGCCACCAGGTTCAAGATGGAGGCACTGTGGGGTCCGTCTGGACTTCAGGAGACAGGGGAAGTTTGAGGGAGCTGCAGCACAGACAGACAGCTCCACAGACAAGAGGGGGAGCAGGAGGAGCAGGAGGAGGTGGTCAGCCTCTGCAGTTAGGTACTAAACATGAAGACGTTAGAATGAACAGGTACTAATACTGAAGACATACACAAGTTAACTTTACTGAGAGAGAGAAACAAGATGGATCACGGTAGAGCAGTTCAGAGGAAACAGGAAGACAGGAAGGAGTCTGAGTGGAGGGGGAGGGGGAGGGGACAGGAGGAGAGGGAGGAGGAGTGAAGGAGCAGAAAGAAGCAAAGATGGAGTCTGGATGTAGAGTAGAACAGCAGTAGAGTTTAGAGAACTTGTTGGGTCTGTTAGTTGTAACACAGAGTATAACAGGGAGGGGGGGGGCACCTGTCTGTCTGTGGCTGAACCGTGGTGCTGCTGCTCCCTCTTGTGGTGACACTCATGAACTACACTTTGCCTGAAAGATGCTGGAACAAGTCCAAACGTTTGAGTTACACACCTGTGTGAGAGTTTCTGTTATTGTTACTTTGATCATTCCATAACTGACCTCCTGCTTTTCACCCCGTCGTGTCTCTCAACTACCTGTGAGTGTGACTGTGACTCTGTGTGTGTGTGTGCATCTGTGCGTGTGACCTGTGTGAAACAACAGAAGACCATCCTCAGGCCTGATGGAGTCTGACCTTTGACCCTTGGTTGTAGTGTTAACAAGGGCTGTATGATTTTCAAAAACAATCTTAATTTTTTTTTTCCTATAATGCGATTGCGATTTTTTGTGTGACTATTTCTAAGTCCCCCATCTTATGTGTATTTAAACAAACACATTGTAGGAAATGTAGATTGACATTAATTATGGCACAACAACAACCCATGACATTTCTTTTTACTTCACCACTGCTTTTTTGCCCATTAAGCCACTCTTAACTCTTTTTTTGCCACTTCTGGACCATGTTGTTGCTTCTTTCTGACTCATTTTTGATGACCGTCACCTTTCTTGCTATTTTTTTGTTGCCTTTGAACAATTTTACCACATTTTGCTGCTTTTTTGTCACTTTTTTCACCATTTTTACTCCCTTCTGATTAATTTCCAAGTTTTTTCCCCGATATTGTGCCAATTTTTGTTGATTTGTGTTCAATTTTATCACTTTTCACTCCTTTTTGCCACTCTCTGGGCCATCTTTTCCCTCCTTGTGACTGTTTTTAACTTTTATCCCAACTTTCTTGCCAATTTCATTGCCTTTGGGCATTTTTATTGCCACTGTTTTGTTACTATTTTTCATCCTTCTTGCCCCTTTCTGATTTTTTTTTTCAAGTTTTCTTCCAATTTTCTTACTGATATTTTGTTTCTTTTGGACCATTTTTTGCCACCTTAGACTACATTTGATTCATTTTTTTTATTGCTGCTCTTAGCTGTTTTTCCCCATATTTACCACTTGGGTTGTTGCTATTGTAAAGGTAGTTTTCAACAGTTTGTCTTCTTGGGTGACCAGGGTTGAGTTACACTGAACATAAAACATCTACTGCAAAAAAGTTAACTGGTTTTCTGACACATTTCATGTTAAAGAAATATTTCACCTGGCTATTGCAGCAGATCACACTGCAATTTAATCTAATTTGACACGGCGCTCGTATTCAGGGCTGGGCATCGCAAATTAGAGCTTCAGCCTTTTCTAACCTTCTTAGATCTTAAATTCCCCTTCAACCTAAAATGTGTCTTAATACCAGGTAAAGTTTTCCGCAGTAGATGTTTTTTACTCTACACAGGTTTACTCCAAAGAGACAAAATGTTAAAAACTAACTTTGCAAGAGAAACAATCTAATTGGTGAAAAGTGGTACAAACTGCAAGTAGCAAAAAAATATATATGATTAAGGTTGAAAAAATGGCAAAAAGCAGCAAAAATTGGCAAGACAATTTGGAGGAAACTTTGTGAACAGTCAGAAAGTAGCAAAAAATTTTCTCAAAGTAGCAAAATAATGGGTGAATAGTGATTTGAATGGCAAAATCAGCATCAAAATTTGGAAGAAATTGTGAAAAAAAACCTGGAAAATACTCTGAAAGCAGCATAGTGCCCAAAAGTGTTGAAAGAAGAGTGACTAAAATGGACAAAAAGCAATAAAAACTGGGAGACTTGGAAAATAATAAGAAGATAGCAACAATGGAGAAAAAAGTGATATAAAAATGGTCAAAGTGATTAAAAATAACCAAATGCAACAAAAATTGGCAAGAAAGTTGTGATAAAACATAAAAGATAGCCAGAAGGTAGCAAAAAAAATTGTCCAAAAATAGTTAGTGACTTTAAAGGGCAAAAAAGTCGTCACAAGTAGCAAAAGGAAATGTCACTGGTTGATGTCTTTTCATAATTAATGTTGATGTTCTTTCCTACATTGTGTTTGTTTAAAAACACATGGGTTGAGGGACTTAGAAACAAACTGCATTGAAAAAAATGATAATTCCAATACAAGGAAAAGTAACCACAATTAGATTACCTTTGCAGATTGTTCAGCCCGATTAGTGTTTACTTCTGACAAAGAGGTTTCTGATGGTATTTGATTTGAGTCTGGATGCTAAAGCTGTTAAACCCCTCTTGATGGGTGGAACTTAAAACTGAGGAGGGTTATGAGCTGCTTAACTGGACAGTGTGTACAGAGGATGCTCAGAGAGAAAACAATGCAGCTTTGATTAAAATGAGATCTGATGATTAACAAACCAGACTCGGTTTTAAAAATGTGTCACTTCAAAATCAAACCATGGTGTCCTGATTGGTTCATCTGTTAAAACACAGGAAGTGTAGGTACGTCAAGGATGATGACATCATCTTTCTCCGCCCCTCCTACCTGATGATGTCACACTGTCCAGTCTGTGAGTTAGGTCTGTGAATGACCCTTCATCATGAGGTTTCTACACCTGTGTGTGTTATGTGAGTGTGAGTGAGTGTGTGTGAGAGAGACGAAGTATCCTACGGTACACTCCCAGGGTACGCTTTTATTTTGGTACTCTGTGGCGTCCCATCATCCTCTGCTCTGATGATGGTTCTCCCTGTACTCTAGCTTTTTACTGATCATTTTTAATATTAGAGGTACACTTTTCTTTTTTATAGCCTTTCTTTATCCTAGAGTAAACCTCTCTTTATTTTGTACATCTATGTTACGATGCTTTCTTCATGTGCTCCTCTTGGTTTACAGAGACAGTATTGTTAAATACACTCTTATTTTTCATGGTGTACAGATGTGAAGCTGATTTGAGTCTTTTCTTTGGAAAAGGAAACTGATGGTAGACTTTTATCTGAGTGTGAACTGTAATGAAATGTAACGGCGAGTATAAACCCATGTACACATGTTTTTTCTGTGATGTAAAGATTCATTTTCTGCCTGTTGTCTGTTCTGTGCCGACGCTCTGTCTCAGGATTCAGGATCCTGCTTTGGTTTCTTCCATATTCAGTGCTCTCTAAGAAGGGTTAGACTGACAGTGAGAGGAAGGACAAAATCAGAGGGAGATTTTTGGTTTGCATTTGATGAACAGTGAAAGTACGGAAGCTCCAAAAGATCATAATTTAATACATTTTATTTTCTCCATTTTCTTGAGGTAGCAGATCAATTCCAATTGTTTTCTTTAGATCTTGACTAATTTAACCTGTCATCTTGTGAAAACAAAGCTACTTTTCCTGTGATAATTTGATAGCTTTAAAGAAAACAATTCAGTCAGTCAATCCCTGTCATGACCAGTAGATGGCATACCAGGCATTCTCTGTTGCTGCCCACATGATTGCGTTAAGGGAAGTCCTTCTGTTTCTTTCATGAAGTAGCAAAAACACAAAGAAACAAAGGCTTCAAGCATTCCATTATTTTGTTTTCTTAAAAAATAAAAAGGACTGCCTGAACTTGAGAAACTGAGAAGTTCAAATGTATTTAGTTATGACTTTTTATGGCTTCTGAAAAGAGTTTATTTTTGCTGGGGTTAGGAAAAAATCTGATTAAAAGTTCTGAAAAATGTGATTACACTTCTGTCTCAAAGTCAGAATTCTGAGCCAAAAGTTGAAAGTGTGATCTAAGTATAAAAAAAACTAACTTGTCTGAAAAACAATGCACACACCTGACTTCATCCTCAAAGTATTTGAATGTTTTAAAACTACAATGTTTTAATGTATCAGGTTTTCAGTCTCAGCTGTGAAAGTGCTCAGCTCTGATTGGTCAGGACGAAGCTCAAAACCATAGCAACGGTCTGTTATTGATGGGTAGCAGACTGTTGCTGTATAGAACAGACTTGTTAAGCTTACAGCTCTGAAAGTACAAAATCCTGAATTAACTGTGATCATACAAAGTTTGGATTTGACGTCACGTGCATCAAATCTTCGCAGTCAAATGTTTAAAAGAATCTTCCTCCTCGTGTTTACATGTTTACACTCTCAGCAGCAGAAGTGTCAGTCATCAGGCTATGTGCAGTGAAAAGAAAGATGTAGAATCACATTTTTCTCTGGTGTTGTTTTCTCGCTCTGTGTCCTAAACTTGGTACAAAAATGAGAGAAGAGAGATTCAGTTTGATGAGTGATTCACTTTCTGTTCATTATTGTCTATGGATGAGAACATGAATCGAAGGGTAAACCTAGTCTCATCACTCTTTCTTCTCTCAGTTGTGTTTTCTGGGTCTGTCTCTCATTACTTTGAGGTTTGAACCATGAGCCTTTAAAGAGACGGTTTAGAGATTGATCTATGTTTCACAGTCGGCAGCTGTCATGTAGCAAACAGCTGTGACTTACACTTCTGTTAAGATGCTTCTTTTTCATCATCAGCAGCTCTCACCCCCTTCTGAAGGCAATATCCTCTCCAAGTGTCTGTCAGTGGAGCCCTGTGCACCTGTCTTCTGTTTTAGGGCAGGGGGGGGGGGGGGGGGGGGGGGGGGGGGGGGGGGGGGGGGGGGGGGGGGGGGTGGGACACAGGTGATCACAGGTGCTGGAATGGAAGAAAAAGCTTCAAACCACATGGTCAAAGCAGAGTGTAAATACTGCAAAAACAATTGCTGGAGAATGAGTGATTAATACCAGAAAAAATAAAGATGAATTAGTAAAAAGATCTGTCTGTTGTGTTTTGATTTTGGCTACATGAATTTATCCAATAGTAAATGTTTAATCCCCCTTTTTTTTAAAAAAAGAAGAAGAATGAGAATAAATTTTTTTTATCATTGTTAACTCCGTTAATGGACCTCTTGATCCTAGATTATGAAAGCGGATTGGAGCCAATTTTGATTAAAGTAGTTTGGGGAAAATAGATATTTAAGTCACAAATTTGAGAATAATGTAGAAATACCCTGCTCAAATATTAAGCAGTATTACATGGGGTAAAGTGAACTTCTCAGCAGCCATAGTCCTCATGTGTAATGGTGAGCTGATGAAGTGATTGAACTGTAAACTCTATTCATATGTGATTTATACATTTGTACTATTTAATGTTGTCATTCCAACTTCAATATATTTCAATGTGTCAATATTTCTCAACCTTGTTCTTGTCTTCTCAACTCTCAATTCACCCAAAATAATGTTCTCCATCAAAATTGGCCCCAATCAACTTCAGCACTGAGTCATGCCCTCTTTGCTCTGTGTGAGGATTCTTTGGTCGCTGTTACCTACGGGGAATAGAATAGAGAAAGCTTATCTCATAACTGTGACTGTCTGACAATGTGTGAAAGGAAAACATCTTCTGACTTAGTTTCTACAATGTGCACAACTACAATTTTAATTTGATTATGTCTACATGTAGATATAATTTGATGTCGGCGTGTATCAAGGTTAAATCTACCGTTGGTTGCTCTATTAGGTACAGAGGTGCAAGGTAGGAGTGTTACAGAGGTTTTATTTCCATGGATGCAAGAAAAAGATGTTCCCTGACCGGGAATCGAACCCGGGCCGCGGCGGTGAGAGCGCCGAATCCTAACCACTAGACCACCAGGGAGGGTGCAGGGAGGTGTTGACACTTATTATTTTAACCCTGCTGTCATTCATGTCTTATGTGTAATAAGTGAGCGGTGTGCACTGATTTTCAAACAATAAACACTCTAAGTAACGACTTAATAAACACAAGGTCAAGTCCTCCTTTCTTGCAGCTTACCTGAACACATTCATGAGAACGAGGGAGCACAGAGGGATTTTTTTTCTTTTTTTGCTTGGAGACTAATTAGTTTTAACTATAACCTCAAACCAATCATGTAAAGTACTACTACTACTTTGTTTTAAGAAAAGACTTTGATGTGACAGTATTGGCCCTTTTTGTTAAATATGGCCACTCATTCTCAATCAAAATATATCAATTTCTTTATTTTCGATTATGCATACTATATCAGATATGATTTATCTGACAGCATTTTTATAACAACAGAATAATAATAATTTTCATAGCCATTGTAGTGCCAAGGATAAAATGAAATAATTCAATCCAGTTAGTTCTTCAGCACTGTATGTGCACTTCTTCTCTTGAACGCAGCCCCCATCCCCCTTTAATCAGGTCACTTTAAATAGGCAACTCACCTTGTATCTAATGTTTTATTTACACTTGTGTTTGTTTCTTGTTCTGTTTTCTGATTTCACTTTAATTTTTTTTTTTTTTAATGATTTTATGATGTTCATATCTTCAACTCTGCTTCAAACGGCTGAATAAAGGTTTTCCTGTTCAAACGAATGCCTGTGATATGTGAATGCCTTCCTCTGAGATTCTTAAAAAATACGGCAAGTTTTGGTTTAATAGTAACTATTTAATTTAGTTTGAGAGATCAATTCTGGTTCAAAAGCTGCTGAGGGTCTCCTGAGTGTTGAGATGGAGGACAGCGTGCTGTCTGATGATTCTCTCTTCAGGTCTTTGTTCAGTTGCATGGACGCTGAAATAAGTGCACCCTGCTGCAGTGACCAAAACACAGAGTTTAACTACACCCAGCAGCAAACCAGTTTCCCCAGTTTCTCATTTAAAGCCGAGTCTTGTTTACACAACAGATTCATCACGTCATCACTTGTTATGCCCCTTTCTCATTTTATAAAGTTCAAATACCATTTCCTGTGGATCCTTTGACAATTCTTTTGTTTCCCCTGTGACTCAGAATCCAGAAATGTCAGTGCAGCACCGGATGAAAGATGCAAGTGTCTGTCAGAAGTTTAGAAACTCACTGACCTTTTATACACACACACTGATTACAAGCTAATAGATCACAGGTGAGGATGGTTACCTTTAGTAGACATTCAAACACATTTATGTCAACTTGTTTTCATGTTATCAGGCCCAAACCACCAGGGGGTGTAAACTTTTGATCAGGGTCATTTTGGAAGTTTCTTTTGTCATAATGAGTTAAAAAGAGTAAACACATCTTTTTCTAACATCCACACATTTCATTGGCTGTCCTGTGAATCTCTTGGATCTATCAGTATGTTTCCATTCACAGCTCTTTAAGCTGTATGAATATGCTGCCCACAAATGGAGCAAAAGAGCCACAGAGGTTTAAAAACAGAGACACAGAGCTGCATTTGTGTGAGTGTGTGTGAGAAGAGAAGATACAGGTCTCCTCTGTGGTCAGTTCATAGAATCAACAGCTAGATATATGTGACATGATCTGGGGAGGGTTATTGTACTCAGACTTGTCAGTCTGTGTTTGACCAAAGAGGCTTTGTCCTCACGTTACTCTGCCCCCGTTATTCTGTGGTGAAGTGTGACAGGAAGAAGTGTCTGTTTGTGTTTAGAGCTGGAACTTAAAACTATGTGAACAGAAACATGCTGTTTGAAATCAGACTCAGAAACAGAACATTATCAATCTGACTCCTAAACAGTGTTTTCTGTTGTAGAATTAGTTGTTCATAATTTTCCTCCAAAAGTTTCATCATCAAATACCAAAAACAAATCAACACAACTCTGAACTACACATGTGTATGAACTCTTCAGCCTCACTTCAGTGTTATTAGGACAAACTAACTTAGAGGTTTAAAGTCAGTCTCCTGTCTAATAAGGAAGTAGAAGTAGAACTCTCCTCCATTGGCGTGAATATGGTGTGAATTATGATTGTGATTCTCCCTGATGTCTAAATGATAACCAGTACTTTCATCATCACAAAAACTGAAATGGGTCAAACTGACCTGTAACATGTAACAGAAATGTTAATAAAGTTCTACAGTGTGCAGATAAAAAGAGCTTTTATTCACTTTATCCCACCCACCTCCATCTTCAGGCACATATACCTGATGTTCTTCTCACTGACATGAGGCGACCAGTTTCCTCCTGATCTCATGTTTGGAGTGGGGACTAATTTGAACCTCACTTTTCAACTTTGGAAAAATGTAAAACCAGAGAATATCAGCCAGTGATTGTCATATTCCTATAGTTTCAGACTGGTCCACATACCTCACAGAAACCTTGAATGTGGCAGGTTCACTCACAGAAATGAAAAAATGACTTTAAATGAATTCATCATATCAAATGGTTCCATCTACATGCACTGAGTCAGTTAAAGCAAAAAAAATCTGCCAATGGGATAAGATGAATTCGCCTGGGAAGTTTCTTGAAATTAGAAAGATGTCTTAAAACAAGAATCTTTTATCTTATCCCATTGACAGTTTTTTTTTTACTTGTTACAAGCAATTGATGCCTCATTTTTGTTTTTAAAAAACTTGAAATGAGACATTTTTATGACCTTGTCTAGTAAATGTGGCTCAAATCAAGAATCGTAAGACAAATTTTTCTTAAAATAAGACACAATGACTTGCTTAGATTTCAGTTTTAGCAGTGCAGTCATTGTTCAAATGTTACATCAGGACGGTCATAAGGATGGTTATCAGGATTAGATATTCATTTATATTCGTACCCCACCTCTCAAGCCAGCCAGATTGTCATGGGGGCATGTTTGAGCCATGCATGTGTGTGTCACAGGGAAGCTTTTTTCATCACACCATCACTCTGCTACCATGTAAAGACCAGCAGATGTAAAACATGATGAAAGAAGAAAACTCATCGTCACATTGAACTGTGGCAGGAAAATGTGATGTGAAGGCAGAAGAAACAACCAACCCACATCTGCTGTAACACACCCCCTGACTTCCTCAGAGCTGGAGCGTCAGAGCAGTCAGACAGTTGATGATCAGGGAGAGTTAAACTGTACAAATTTCAGAGACTGACCCTCCAGTGATTCAAGGTTTTAGCATGAATATGGTCCTGAGGATTTTCTGCTGTGTTTCATGGACTCAAGCTTCAATGGAGCAGATGAGAATCTTCTTCTTCTTCTTCTTTCTACGTAAGTTCTGTCCGAATACTTACTTTAACTTACTAACTTCTGTAATACATCTCGATTTCAATTTTCAAAATTCAGATTCAATTTTACAACTCAATTTTAATACAGAGTGGCACACCTGTTAGATAGTCTCTCTCTCTCACCTCTATCTCTACAAAACTTTTCACACAGCTTAACTTAGGTCCAGCTGTTTATAAGGAGATTCTTGATGAAGAAGTAGAGTCAAATATTTATATTTAATGATACAAATGTGGAAGTTAGTTTGACTCATGTGCAGTAAATGGACCATTTCCTCTCTGAGTTTAGTCTCTGCAGACAGAAGAGCTGTTAGAGACCATCAGAGTCTCAGCTCAGCTGTAGTTTTACACCTTTTACTGTCAGTTTTACAGCAGCATAACTCTCTTACATGAATGAATATAAAGAATCAATGTTGACATGATCCCTGAGTTTGTTTCATGAAGATTCCATAAAACACTTTCTGATGTTACTGGAACCAGTGGATTGGTCTGTTCGATCTCTTTGTATCTGATTTAAATGCGGCAGGTTTGACCTTTAAATGTGTCTCTCAGTCACCATTAAGAAGTGAGCAGAGACTGATCATGAGTCAAACAAGTAACTGTAACATGAGATGATGGTTTCCCAGACATCAGAAAAACCTTTATCCTGCTCTGAATACACTCAGCATGCAGAAACATCACACAAATTTAGAAGCTGTCTGAACTTTAATAAGTTATTTTCCCAAATATTCTTCTATTAACTTCACTGTGGGACAAATTGATGTTAAACCAACTGAAAAAACTATATATCAAGGGTGGCGTTGGTTCACAGAACATGTGATGGGAGTGCACATTCAAACACAGAATCCAAAGCCGCTTCACAGGTTTATTGTCAGTTCGTCTTTAGTTTGAGACAGATGGATTCGGATGATTTTGTCTAAACAAAGGTACAAAGGAAATATTAGCATGCTACATAAATCTATACAATGGAATGAATAAAAATAATAACGGCATAACTTACTTTAACATGCATCAATCCACCTGTGTTTAAACAACTTCTATTTGGTCGGGTCACTTCTATACTACAAAGGCAAACATAAAGCAAACATCTGAGCACATCATTTTACTCAGTTCTTAACATAATTCAGTCCATTTATTCCTTTTCCACTCACATGGTGTCTTTCTTTGTTCTGCTGCTGGTTTGGAGGGAAAAAGAGGGAGGCGGAGGCATACCGGGTGGAGTTTTATAGACTTTGGTGGGTGTGGTTAGGTTTGATTGAAAGGAGAAGCCATTTTGATTGTAGCTGGTTAAAGGTGGAGGATTTGGGATTTAACACCAACTTTGAACGTTGTGATTTTTATAACATCTTGCTTGGGTCAGGCCAACTCTGCAGTTTTCACCTGCCTTCAGTCCCTTTGGTCCTCTGTTGCGTTCCAAATGTTCTAATTTGACGGCTCTTTACAGCCCAGCCGAGCTGAAAACTTCTCCAGTTAAACATCCATCTTACGAAGAAGTCCAGGAATCACATCCTGCTTTTGATTGAGCTCACGTGTCGCTGAAGTCTGAGTGTTGACAGCCCTGCACATTCCCTCCACGACGGGCAGCTTATCACTTTCCATTAGTGCTATCTCCAAGAATGCATCAAGACATGTCACTCCTGGAATTTACACATATTTGCAGAAAATTTCAGAAAAGTTGCTTTTGTAGTTTATCAAAATATCTGGTAAATTCAGGAATATTGCCTCAAGAATATCTTGAAGTTCAGTGTATCTTACCTCTGAAAAAGTCTCAAATTGTACAGTACTCAAGCACAATTCACCCCACGCAGAGGACAGTACAACTGGTGATGGCACTACTCCACTATAAAGCAGACTTCAGCGCGGATGCAGACACAGGCACGGACGCTGAAGCATCTGCTTATAACTTGTTGTCTGAACAGAGTCTCCACAGTAGAGAACACAGAGAACATTGTTCAAACTTTACTCACTTTTTGGCTCATGATGAGTTGTTTTGGACCAACACAGCCCTCCATCACCCTGTTATAGTTTAAAATATGATTGTGGAGAGGAGGGCCTCACAGCGTCACAGGTTATGCCTCATTTACACACAGCAGCTGCATTCGTGATCGTGTAGGAAGTAAATCGCGCTGAAGCACAGCTTTTGGAAGAGCACTGAAGCAGAGAAGTCAATCATCCCTGAGCACACTTTACTTGCAGTCACACTGGCCAAACGAGCCTGACTTTAGGGCTGAAGTGTCCTTGAGCACAGCATGATTGGCCGGTCTGACTGTGCATTCAGAAAAATTCAGAAAAACTTAACCCGCTGTTTCTAAAACTTTGAAATTTCGGGACATCTTGATGTAAAGTTTACTCAAATTTCTTAAATATTCAGGGCATCCTGTGTGTTACTATCATCAGCTCTATTGTCAGTGTCTGGATTGCAGGACAGAGTGTTGCTCCACTTTTCTCAGTTTCTCCTCAGGCTGCTCTCACATCTTTGACCACTAACTGTCATTTTCTCCTCAGTCTCAAGATCAGCCTATGATGGACAAAAACAGTTTTTTCTTTCTTTATCTAGTCTGTGGACGCTCTGACTGACTGTTTTTTCTCTGTTTTTACAGTGATGCTCTCATCTGCTGAAGGGGACTCTATTAAGAGGAATTTCATACGTGTTCGGGGAGGATCTGTCACTTTTCCTGATCCAGTAGTACTTAAGAATGGATTTTTCTCATTTAAAGTCGACACCATTGCTGTGGTGTTTAAAGGAGAATTTAGGATCTTAGAGGAGATTTATGAGGACAGATTTTTGTGGAACAATAAAAACGGACTCTTCACACTCAGGGACCTGCAGAGAAATGACTCTGGGATTTATAAAATTGAATCCAAAGATGAACAGAACGTCGTTACTCATCATAAACTCACAGTGTACGGTAAGATACTTCTACATTACAGCTCTGTGCGTTGGTGCTAACACTGTTTTATTAGCATGTTTGTTGCCTTAGTTCATTTGTTACTGAATGATTCATTCTGGCTAAGCCCTGGATGCTTTGGGCAAAGCCAAAGGGTTTTTGGTGTAGAGTTAATTTTAATTCACTCCAGGGGAACAGGTGGTTTTACTGTTTAGGCAAGAGATTAGCTTTATAGAAGATGACCCAGTTCCTGGTGCTACCAGCCCCCTACAGCTGAAGTGAAACCTTTACTGTGAGCTGAAAGTTGGTGGTAAGTGCACTGCAGAGTTTGTAAACATTGTTAAACACAGAGTTTTCAGAGATCAAAAATAAGATTTTGGACTCTGGGTGATTTAAAATGTTACATCTAAACATACATTTTGTTAAAATTATCTTTATTTCAGCTTTATGATCAGGGTTAGAGGTTAAAGCAAACTTGAGTGATCTACAGCTTAACCTGCTAAATAGACCCATGACACCTCACAGACTATCTTTATTTATTCATCTTTATAATCTGAACAAACTGCTTTTTACAAGCTTGTTTCAGGAAATACTCTGGAGATAAAATGAAAATAGTGCCATCTGTGTCATGTTTCCTCTCCTCGATAAAATGGTCAGATCACTCTCTCTCTTTATTTAGCTCATCGTGTGTTTACAGTTTACCACCATCAGGGTGATGTCACAGTGATGTCACTGCTAACAGTTCATCTCAGACACAGTCAGGACTAAAACTGAAGCAGACTTCACAGAGCTGCAGAAGTTTGGGAACATTTTCTTTTTGTCAGAATATTGTTAGAAAATCTTCCATATTGATTCAGACATTGAGATGAAGCAAAAGATCAAACTGGATTGAACTTTAATTCACAAAGGTAGGCGTCTTGGGCAGATCCCTCTGCAGTGATGGAAGTTTGTTTATCTCTGGTAATTTTTCAGATTATAGCTCTGACTTTGATTGACATGATATTTCTCTCCAGCTTTGGGATTCATACTTAACATCTAAAAATCAACTCAAAGGGTTGTCACTTACCTCAATGAACAAAGTAGTTTGACTCTGGAGAAAGCTGCTGATTTTGCTGATGAGTTCACACTCACTCAGGAATTCACTTCCCCATCAAAGCCACTAGGCACCTTCTGGAATGAAGCAAAAACCCCAACTACCTCTGACGGAACGGATCCCAGCTGCGACTCGGTTCCCATAGTTCATATTAACGAGTCGTTCAAAAGAACCGGATCGTTTGTGAACGTCACAACACTACTAGGGGGAGCAATTTCTGTCGAGAACTCTTTTAGGGCTCACTGTCATGGCGTCCACTAATTATATAGTCTGTTGACACTGACAAATACTAAAAATGACTATAAATTGAGAATGAAAACTGATATCTGATAATTACCTGACATGTCTGAGAGAAAGAACTGTCTGAATGGACGGGGTTCAGACTAGAATACTCCTGTTGTTATGTCCTAACACCTCTAAATACTGAACTGCCATGTCAGTCTGAGTGTTTCTTGTGTGTATGGACAGCAGAAGAACAGTGGTGCTTTCAGGTGCTTTCAGGTGCAGGTGAACTCAGGAGGGAAAGACTTTTGCGTGACAGGGACACTGATACACTGTTGGAAGACTTAAATGTGTAACATAACAGACATGCTCAGAAAAAGAGAGGCAGGCAAACACACACACACACACACACACACACACACACACACACACACACACACACACACACACACACACACACACACACACACACACACACACACACACACACACACACACACACACCATCAGGCTGAAATCTAACATTACTGGTGGTTTTCCTTGATAATCTTTCCTTCTTGTTATTTTAAGAACATGAAGTGGAGCTCACAAACTTTGATTATTTGTCTCGTTTTAATGTCCTTTTCCTCTTTTTCTAGACCCTGTATCAACTCCAAAGGTGACAAAGTTGAACGTGAGCACAGAGACCTGTTCTCTGCTGTGTGAGGTTCAGGAAGGTGAAGAGATCACTCTGTACTGGTACAGAGACACAGAAATACTGAACCAGAGCAGCTCAGCTCTGTCTCTGCTTCTCAACATCGAAGATTTCACATCATCATACAGATGTGTAGCAGAGAATCCTGCAGAAAAGAAGACAGTTGATGTCAATGCAAGAGATCTCTGTGGTGAACAAGACGACTCAAATAAGTCAAACCCCAGTCACTCAAGGAGCTGTAGGACTTATTTCAATACTCACAGTTTCACTCACATATCCTTGATTTGTTGTGTTTTTCTGTGCGTTTGACTGTTTCTTTTGTCTTGTTTCCACAGATACATTTGTAATGTCGATCCTGATGACTGCAGTTGTTAGTATAGTCTTGCCTGCTTCATGCTGCTACTTCAAACGAAAGGCAACTGGAAAGACACAAGGCAGGTGACTGTTTTAATCAAACCTGTCCTGAGCTTCACTGAATGAGAAGAAACATCTGCCAACAGATATTATATCTCAGTTGATTCTCTTAGATTTAAAAAACATCATACTATGATATAAATAAATGCTGGATTGATTGGCTGCAGAATGTCCATGTTATGTCCAGTTAAAAGCTGAGAGAAAATGTCTCAGTGTTTGTGAACACCACAGGATGGCGCCTTTCTGAAACGGTGTTCGTATTAGAAATGCTGATTCAACTTCTAGGTCTTGTGATATCAAAGCTAAAAAAACTATACAGCCTTGAATACACCTGATAAGGCACCGCTCCATCTCTGCTCTGTCACTGCTGTTTTCTGCAGTCGGACTTTGATGGACTAGATCCAGTTTGAGCTGATACATTGACTTATGTAGAAACCTAAATGACAGCGGTGGGTTATTAATTTTTACATGGGGCCACAAGAGAAGCCTGATTTGTTCTGGAGGGCCACACCAACAAGAACAAATTTTATCATGCTCAAAATGAACTTTTTCCCATTTTAAAATTATTTCACTCATACATTTTGATTATCTGCTTCTGGTAACCAGAAGAATAAGGAATTTCTGTAAATACATGAAACTGTGGCGTGAGTCAAAAACAAAAATAGTCCTATGGAAGTTAAAAACAGTAAAAGCACAAACAATCATTGCATTATAGTTTAATTCTAAATCATGTTAAGTTTGTTTGTTCCCTAATATACTATATACATTTGAAGCAAATTCATACAAAATAATATTTTTAGCGTAATTTTACCTCTTCAGTGAGAAAATGTCTTGAGCTTAAAGAAGCACAGTGAAATATGGATGAATTCTTGAGGTGATCATGGACAGCTGAGGGGTGATCATCAGTGATAGAGGATCATGATTTGGTTTTGTTGAACTTCATCACTTGTTGCTGTTCACACAGGGCTCATGTGCACAAATATGTCCATATGAGAATAATGGAAACATCATGATTTTGACAATAAATTAACACAGTTGTATTAAATTTTTGTTCTCATTTTTTTCTAACCTATGAGTGACCTGGGCCTTAATTTTCCCAGGTCTGCTATATGATCCAGTGCTGTGAGAGAGCAGAGTAAAACGCATCTGGTGTATTTTGACTATAGTTGATGTTATCTGACAATCACCTCAGGCTCTGTCTTGACATTTTGAATCCCTAAAAATATGACAGAGCTTTAATATCTGTGCTCAGTACCTGACATATTCTGATAACTGAGGTCTAAAACTGAGCCCTAATTCCTTATTCAAGCCTTAGCTACAACAGATCAAAACTGAACTGAAGCTAAATTTAGGAGTAAATTTTGAATGAGGGAACAAAAAATAGCAGCTGAAGTGTCTCAAAACTTTTACTCAACTCAAAATAAGGAACCAGGCTGTAAATGGGCTTTATTTCTGCAGGAAAGGTTGTGTTTTTTAAGGGTAAGTGAGTGACTTCTGGTGCTCCTGCAGTCAGCCTCAAGTGGACACTTGAGGAACTGCAGGTTTTAACACTTCAGCATCAGTTTCTGAAGACAGTGTGTTGCCTCTTCATTGTCAGACAAATGAAAATTAGTGCTGTTAAGCTATTGTTAAATTAAATAATTAATTATGATCTGTAATCAATTAATCCAACAAGTCTCTTTTAATCTTGTGGAAAAATACTGAGAAAAGTCCTTAATTTGTGGTATTTTCATTTAAATTCATTACATTATTGGGGTAAATAAAAAGATTGATGCATAAAAGGTGTTTAACAGTCAGTTTGTTTCCAACAGACTTTAACAGATGCAGTTCTTACACTTTACATTCTGCTGGATTTGAGACTAGTTCACAGTTCTGCCTGTAACTTTTAGTTTCCATCAGCAGAGAGAATATTGTTGTGATTTTATGTCCAAATCCCTGTTTTTCAATCATATCTGACATTCATACATTTTTCCTCTCTCTGTTTTCTGTTTGTTCTTTAAGGAAAGAAACAACATCTGGACTCTCCTGAAGCTGCTGAAGGATCAAGACTTACATCAGTGTATGATAAGATTCAGCAACATCGTATCACTCCTGCAGAAACAGAAGCTTGTCTGTACAGCAAAGTCACATACTCCCTGTGTGAGCGGCTCATTTCATCAGCTGCTGAATAAAACAGTCTGATATTCAAGCTTTGACATTAAAGGTGCCGTATTATACTTTTGAAAACAGTTAAAAATCAGTTAATGCAGAAGCCTGATGTTGCAGATGTCATCAGTGTGGCTGTTTTTCCTGAAAAAGACTCTAGGATCATGAATTTAAGCCCAAATCCCTGTTTTTCATGGCATTCCTCCGCGAGCTGTTTCAGCGTCTGCATTTGAATATAAAATGAGGTCGAGCTCTCCCCGCCTCTTTCAGGAAGCGTTTATGCCGACTCGACTGAGCAACTCTCATGCCCGGGTCTATCTAAGAACATTTGTGTGGAAAAACACGGGCAAAGTCAATAGCATGTACAAAGCTGATCTACGAACAGAGTGAAGACATGGATTGTGTCTCTCATGAGCAAAATAGGACGAAACATACAGAGTCTCCCTTCATGAATGTTGATCTTTGTAGAGCTGACAGAGTGAGCACATTATGATAAAGTCAGCTGCAAAATAGAAGGTGAACTAAGACGAGCGAATTAAAGTAAGATTGCAGCTCTTTCATTACTTCACAGGTGTTTCCCCTGTGCCGATTAAAATAATTAAGCATCTGTGTTGAAGTTCTGGGACAATGTAACAGTGATGGTGAACAATCAAAGTAAATCTCAACTAAGTCTTGACTCCTGAAGTGTCATTTTTATCACAAGAACACAGAAGACTGGCTGATTTCTGCTGTGCAGCTGATTTCTAGTTCACATGAGCAGGTTTATCTGTATTTTATACGGACTGTGTAGTTCCTCAGAGGAAGCTACAGGAGGCGGAGCAACTGGCAGACGTGGTTGCATCACTTCATTCTGGTGTGTGTGTCTCTGGTGGTGACGTCAAAACCGGCTTGATTTCAAAACAGCTGCTTAAGGAGAGATTTTCAGAAAAAGAGAGCGAGTGAAGAGAGGAGAAGATGGATTTTTAAAAAAATATTAGTGGATGTTAAAGACACGCCTGGGGACCCATGTTTTCGTTAGTAACCCATATAAAAGTGTGTATTTTGTGTAATAGGGCACCTTTAAACAGCTGCACTTGTATCTTGCTGTGCGATTCTTGCTGCCTGTCTCCTATTTATGTTTGTTAATTAAAGTTTTTAAAAAAAATCCCTTTCTTGTATTTTAAAGAGTCTTTAATGTCTTTAAGGTGAAAGATGCAGGTGTCAGGGGATGAAAACTTTTGATCAGGGTCATTTTGGAAGTTTCTTTTGTCATTATGATTTAAAAAGAGTAAACACATCTATTTCTAACATCCACACATTTCATAAGCTGTCCTGTGAATCTCTTGGTTCTATCAGTATGTTTCCATTCACAGCTCTTAAAGCTGTATGAACATGCTGCCCACAAATGAAGCAACAGAGCCACAGAGGTCTGAAAACAAAGCCTCAGAGCTGCATTTGTGTGAATGTGTGTGAGAAGAGAAGATACAGGTCTCCTCTGTGGTCAGTTCATAGAATCAGCAGCTAGATACATGTGACATGATCTGGGGAGGGTTATTGTACTCAGACTTGTCAGTCTGTGTTTGACCAAAGAGGCTTTGTCCTCACGTTACTCTGCCCCCGTTATTCTGTGGTGAAGTGTGACAGGAAGAAGTGTCTGTTTGTGTTTAGAGCTGGAACTTAAAACTATGAGACCTGTCTAATAAGGAAGTAGAAGTAGAACTCTCCTCCACTGGTGTGAATATGGTGTGGATTGTGATTGTGATTCTCCCTGATGTCTAAATGATAATAAGAACTTTTGTCGTCACAAAAACTGAAATGGGTCAAACTGACCTGTAACATGTAACAGAAATGTTAAAACAGTTCTACAGTTTTCAGATAAAAAGAGCTTTTGTTCACTTTATACCACCCACCTCCATCTTCAGGCACATATACCTGATGTTCTTCTCACTGACATGAGGCGACCAGTTTCCTCCTGATCTCATGTTTGGAGTGGGGACTAATTTGAACCTCACTTTTCATCTTTAAAAAAATGTAAAACCAGAGAATATCAGCCGGTGATTCTCATATTCCTATAGTTTCAGACTGGTCCACAAACCTCACAGAAACCTTGAATGTGGCAGGTTCACTCACAGAAATGAAAAACTGACTTTAAATGAATTTATCATATCAAATGGTTCCATCTAAATGCACTGAGTCAGTTAAAGCAAAAATTACTGTTAGAGGGCTCACTATGTGTTGTGTAAATTGCTTGCAACAAGGCAAAAAAATCTGCCAATGGGATAAGATGAATTCGCCCGGAAAGTTTCTTGAAATCAGAAAGATGTCTTGAAACAAGAATCTTTTATCTTATCCCATTGACAGTTTTTTTTTTTACTTGTTACAAGCAATTGATGCCTCATTTTTGTTTTTAAAAAACTTGAAATGAGACATTTTTATGACCTTGTCTAGTAAATGTGGGTCAAATCAAGAATAGTAAGACAAATTTTACTAAAAATAAGACATAATGACTTGTTTAGATTTCAGTTTTAGCAGTGCAGTCATTGTTCAAATGTTACATCAGGACGGTCATCAGGATGGTTATCAGGATTATATATTCATTTATATTCGTATCCCACCTCTCAAGCCAGCCAGATTGTCATGGGGGACTGTTTGAGCCATGCATGTGTCACAGGGAAGCTTTTTTCACCACACCATCACTCTGCTACCATGTAAAGACCAGCAGATGTAAAACATGATGAAAGAAGAAAACTCATCGTCACATTGAACTGTGGCAGGAAAATGTGATGTGAAGGCAGAAGAAACAACCAACCCACATCTGCTGTAACACACCCCCTGACTTCCTCAGAGCTGGAGCATCAGAGCAGTCAGACAGTTGATGATCAGGGAGAGTTAAACTGTACAAATTTCAGAGACTGACCCTCCAGTGATACAAGGTTTTAACATGAATATGATCCTGAGGATTTTCTGCTGTGTTTCAAGGACTCAAGCTTCAATGGAGCAGATGAGAATCTTCTTCTTCTTTCTATGTAAGTTCTGTCTGAATACTTACTGTAACTTACTAACTTCTGTAATACATCTCGATTTCAATTTTCAAAATTCAGATTCAATTTTACAACTCAATTTTAATACAGAGTGGCACACCTGTTAGATAGTCTCTCTCTCACCTCTATCTCTACAAAACTTTTCACACAGCTTAACTTTGGTCCAGCTGTTTATAAGGAGATTCTTGATGAAGAAGTAGAGTCAAATATTTATATTTAATGATACAAATGTGGAAGTTAGTTTGACTCATGTGCAGTAAATGGACCATTTCCTCTCTGAGTTTAGTCTCTGCAGACAGAAGAGCTGTTAGATACCATCAGAGTCTCAGCTCAGCTGTAGTTTTAGACCTTTTACTGTCAGTTTTACAGCAGCATAACTCTCTTACATGAATGAATAGAAAGAATCAATGTTGACATGATCCCTGAGTTTGTTTCATGAAGATTCCATAAAACACTTTCTGATGTTACTGGAACCAGAGGATTGGTCTGTTCGATCTCTTTGTATCTGATTTAAATGCGGCAGGTTTGACCTTTAAATTTGTCTCTCAGTCACCAGTAAGATGTGATCAGAGACTGATCATGAGTCAAACAAGTAACTGTAACATGAGATGATGGTTTCCCAGACATCAGAAAAACCTTTATCCTGCTCTGAATACACTCAGCATGCAGAAACATCACACAAATTTAGAAGCTTTCTGAACTTTAATAAGTTATTTTCCCAAATATTCTTCTATTAACTTCACTGTGGGACAAATTGATGTTAAACCGACTTTGAACGTTGTAGCTTTCATGATATCTTGCTTGGGTCAGGCTAACTCTGCAGTTTTCATCTGCCTTCAGTCCCTCTGGTTCTCTGTTGCGTTCCAAATGTTCTAATTTGATGGCTCTTTACAGCCCAGCCGAGCTGAAAACTTCTCCAGTTAAACATCCATCTTACGAAGAAGTCCAGGAATCACATCCTGCTTTTGATTGAGCTCACATGCCGCTGAAGTCTGAGTGTTGACAGCCCTGCACATTCCCTCCACGACGGGCAGTTTATCACGTTCCATTAGTGCTATCTCCAAGAATGCATCAAGACATGTCACTCCTGGAATTTACTCATATTTGCAGAAAATTTCAGAAAAGTTGCTTTTGTAGTTCATCAAAATATCTGGTAAATTCAGGAAAATTGCCTCAAGAATATCTTGAAGTTTATCTTACCTCTGAAAAAGTCTCAAATTCTGCTGTACTCAAGCACAATTCACCCCACGCAGAGGACAGTACAACTGGTGGTGGCACTACTCCACTATAAAGCAGACTTCAGCACGGTTGCAGACACAGGCACGGACGCTGAAGCATCTGCTTATAACTTGTTGTCTGAACAGAGTCTCCACAGTAGAGAACACAGAGAACATTGTTCAAACTTTACTCACTTTTTGGCTCATGATGAGTTGTTCTGGACCAACACAGCTCTCCATCACCCTGTTATAGTTTAAAATATGATTGTGGAGAGGAGGGCCTCACGGCGTCACAGGTTATGCCTCATTTACACACAGCAACTGCACTCGTGATCTTGTATGAAGTAAATCGCGCCGAAGCTTGGCTTTTGGAGGAGCACTAAATCATCCCTGAGCACACTTTACTTGCAGTCACACTGGCCAAACGAGCCAGACTTTAGGGCTGAAGTGTCCTTGAGCACAGCATGATTGTCCAGTCTGACTGTACACTCAGAAAAATTCGGAAAAACTTAACCCTTTGTTTCTAAAACTTTGAAATTTCAGGACATCTTGATGTAAAGTTTACTCAAATTTCTTAAATATTCAGGGCATCCTGTGTGTTATGATCATCAGCTCTACTGTCAGTGTCTGGATTGCAGGACAGGGTGTTGCTCCATTTTTCTCAGTTTCTCCTCAGGCTGCTCCCACAACTTTGACCACTAACTGTCATTTTCTCCTCAGTCTCAAGATCAGCCTATGATGGACAAAAACAGTTGTTTTATTTCTTTATCTAGTCTGTGGACGCTCTGACTGACTGTTTTTTATTCTGTTTTTACAGTGATGCTCTCATCTGCTGAAGGGGACTCTATTAAGAGGAATTTCATACGTGTTCAGGGAGGATCTGTCACTTTTCCTGATCCAGTAGCACTTAAGAATGGATTTTTCTCTTTTAAAGTCGACACCATTGCTGTGGTGTTTAAAGGAGAATTTAAGATCTTAGAGGAGATTTATAAGGACAAACTTTTGTGGAACAATAAAAACGGACTCTTCACACTCAGGGACCTGCAGAGAAATGACTCTGGGATTTATAAAATTGAATCCAAAGATGGACAGAAAGTCATTACTCAGTATAAACTCACAGTGTACGGTAAGATACTTCTTCATTACAGCTCAGTGTGTTGGTGCTAACACTGTTTTATTAGCATGTTTGTTGCCTTAGTTCATTCGTTACTGAATGATTCATTCTGGCTAAGCCCTGGATGTTTTGGGCAAAGCCAAAGGGTTTTTGGTGTAGAGTTAATTTTAATTCACTCCAGGGGAACAGGTGGTTTTACTGTTTAGGCAAGAGATTAGCTTTATAGAAGATGACCCAGTTCCTGGTGCTACCAGCCCCCTACAGCTGAAGTGAAACCTTTACTGTGAGCTGAAAACTGGTGGTAAGTTCACCACAAAGATTTAAACATTGTAACACACCAAGTTTTCAGAGATCAAAAATAAGATTTCGGACTGTAATTGACTTAATATGTTACATCCAAACAAACATTTTGTTGAAAACACTTTAATTTCACTATTGTGATAAGGGTTAGGGGTTAAATGCGACTTGAGTGATCTACAGCTTTACCTCCTCAACATACCCACATACCCATGACACCTGACAGACTGTATTTATTTATTCATCTTTATAATCTGAACAACCATCTTTTTGCAAGCTTGTTTCAGGAAATACTCTGGAGATAAAATGAAAATAGTGCCATCTGTGTCATGTTTCCTCTCCTCGATAAAATGGTCAGATCTCTCTCTCTCTCTTTCTTTATTTAGCTCATAGTGTGTTTACAGTTTAACACCATCAGGGTGAGATGTCACAGTGATGTCACTGCTAACAGTTCATCTCAGACACAGTCAGGACTAAAACTGAAGCAGACTTCACAGAGCTGCAGAAGTTTGGGAACATTTTCTTTTTGTCAGAATATTGTTAGAAAATCTTCCATATTAATTCAGACATTGAGATGAAGCAAAAGATCAAACTGGATTGAACTTTAATTCACAAAGGTAGGCGTCTTGGGCAGATCCCTCTGCAGTGATGGAAGTTTGTTTATCTCTGGTAATTTTTCAGATTATAGCTCTGACTTTGATTTTAAAATCATATGATATTTCTTTCCAGCTTTGGGATTCATACTTAATATCTAAAATTCAACTCAAAGGGTCGTCACTTATGTCAATGAACAAAGTAGTTTGACTCTGGAGAAAGCTGCTGATTTTTCTGATGAGTTCACACTCACTCACAAATTCACTTCCCCATCAAAGCCACAAGGCACCTTCTGGAATGAAGCAAGAACCCCAACTACCTCTAAACCAGTGTCCACACACACTTTGAGTCACACCATAAGTGTGAATCAGGTTGAGTGTTACTACTGCCGTGCAAAGGGAACTTTGTTTGTGACTGCTCAGTGTTACAGACTCATCTGGAAAGCATCAGGAGATGAAGATTTTGACCTTTACTGCAGCCAGCCACCAGGGGGAGCAATTTCTGTCGAGAACTCTTTTAGGGCTCACTGTCATGGCGTCCACTGATTATATAGTCTGTGGTTGACACTGACAAATACTAAAAACGACTATAAATTGAGAATGAAAACTGATATCTGATAATAACCTGACATGTCTGAGAGAAAGAACTGTCTGAATGGACGGGGTTCAGACTAGAATACTCCTGTTGTTATGTCCTAACACCTCTAAACACTGAACTGCCATGTCAGTCTGAGTGTTTCTTGTGTGTGTGTGGACAGCAGAAGAACAGTGGTGCTTTCAGGTGCTTTCAGGTGTTTTCAGGTGCAGGTTAACTCAGGAGGGAAAGACTTTTACGTGAGAGGGACACTGATACACTGTTGGAAGACTTAAATGTGTAACATAACAGACATGCTCAGATATAGAGAGGAAGGCAAACACTCACACACACACATTATCATCATCATCATCATCATCAGGCTGAAATCTAATATTACTGGTGGTTTTCCTTGATAATCTTTCCTTCTTGTTATTTTAAGAACATGAAGTGGAGCTCACAAACTTTGATTATTTGTCTCATTTTAATGTCCTTTTCCTCTTTTTTCTAGACCCAGTATCAACTCCAAAGGTGACAAAGTTGAACGTGAGCACAGAGACCTGTTCTCTGCTGTGTGAGGTTCAGGAAGGTGAAGAGATCAGTCTGTACTGGTACAGAGACACAGAAATACTGAACCAGAGCAGCTCAGCTCTGTCTCTGCCTCTCAACATAGAAGATTTCACATCATCATACAGATGTGTAGCAGAGAATCCTGTAGGAAATAAGACAGTTGATGTCAATGTGAGGGATCTCTGTGGTGAACAAGACGGCTCAAATAAGTCAAACCCCAGGAACTCAAGGAGCTGTAAGACTTATTTCAATACTCACAGTTTCACTCACATATCCTTGCTTTGTTGTGTTTTTCTGTGTTTGATGTTTTGTGTCTTGTTTCCACAGATGTTATTTTAATGTTGGTCCTGATGACTGCAGTTGTTGTTATTCTTGCCTTGTCTGCTTTATGCTGCTACTTCAAACGAAAGGCAACTGGAAAGACACAAGGTAGGTGACTGTTTTAATCAAACCTGTCCTGAGCTTCACGGAATGAGAAGAAACATCTGCCAACAGATATTATATCTCAGTTGATTGTTTTGTTGAACTTCATCACTTGTTGCTGTTCACACAGGGCTAATGTGCACAAATATGTCCATATGAAAATAATGGTAACATGATTTTGACAATAAATCAACACAGCTGGATTAAATTTTTGTTTTCATTTTTTTCTCTAACCTATGAGTGACCTGGGGCTGCACGGTGGCACAGCGGGTAGCGCTCCAGCCTCACAGCAAGAAGGTCGTTGGTTTAATTCCCCGTTCTGGCATGGTTGGCCTTTCTGTGTGGAGTCTGCGTGTTCTCCCCGTACATGCGTGGGTTCTCTCCTGGTACTCCAGCTTCCTCCCTCAGACCAAAAACATGCCCACGTTAGGTTAATTGATTATTCTAAATTGCCCGTAGGTGTGAGTGTGTGCGTGAATGGTTGTTTGTCTCTATGTCAGCCCTGCGATTGACTGGTGACCAATCCAGGGTGAACCCTGCCTCTTGCCCAATGACAGCTGGGATAGGCTCCAGCCACCCGCAATCCTGATTAGCAGGATAGACGGTTAAGAAAATGGATGGATGGATGAGTGACCCGAGCCTTAATTTTCCCAGGTCTGCTATATGATCCAGTGCTGTGAGAGAGCAGAGGAAAACACATCTGGTGTATTTTGGCTATAGTTGATGTTTTCTGACAGTCACCTCAGGCTCTGTCTTGACATTTTAAATCCCTAAAAATATGACAGAGCTTTAATATCTGTGCTCAGTACCTGACATATTCTGATAACTGAGGTCTAAAACTGAGCCCTAATTCCTTATTCAAGCCTTAACAGATCAAAACTGAACTGAAGCTAAATTTAGGAGTAAATTTTGAATTAGAACAAATAATAATAAAGAATGAGGGAACAAAAAGTAGCAGCTGAAGTGTCTCAAAACTTTTACTCAACTCAAAATAAGGTACCAGGCTGTAAATGTGCTTTATTTCTGCAGTACAGATGATCTTTTTTTAAGGGTAAGTGAGTGACTTGTGGTGCTCCTGCAGTCAGCCCCAAGTGGACACTTGAGGAACTGCAGCTTTTAACACTTCAGCATCAGTTTCTAAAGACAGTGTGTTGCCTCTTCATTATCAGACAAATGAAAATTAGTGCTGTTAAGCTATTTTAAATAATGTGAAAAAAATGCTGAGAAAAGTTTTTCATTTATGGTATTTTCATTTAAATTCATTACATTATTGTGGCAGATCAAAATATTGATGCATAAAAGGTGTTTGACAGTCAGTTTTTTTCAACAGACTTTAACAGATGCAGTTCTTACTCTTTACATTCTGCTGGATTTAAGACTAGTTCACAGTTGTGCCTGCAAACTTTAGTTTCCATCAGCAGAGAGAATATTGTTGTGTTTTTATGTCAATCATATCTGACATTCATAAATGTTTCCTCTCTCTGTTTTCTGTTTGTTCTTTAAGGAAAGAAACAACATCTGGACTCTCCTGAAGCTGCTGAAGGATCAAGACTTACATCAGTGTATGATAAGATTCAGCAACATCGTATCACTCCTGCAGAAACAGAAGCTTGTCTGTACAGCAAAGTCACATACTCCCTGTGTGAGCGGCTCATTTCATCAGCTGCTGAATAAAACAGTCTGATATTCAAGCTTTGACATTAAAGGTGCCGTATTATACTTTTGAAAACAGAAAAAAAATCATTTAATGCAGAAGTCTGATGTCCCAAAGTCATGAATGTGGCTGTTTTTCCTGAAAAAGACTCTAGGATCATGAATTTAAGCCCAAATCCCTGTTTTTCATGGCATTCCTCAGCGAGCTTTTTCAGCGTCTGCATTTAAATATGCAAATGAGGTCGAGCTCTCCCCGCCTCTTTCAGGAAGTGCTTTTGCTGACTCGACTGAGCAACTCTCATGCCCGGGTCTATCTAAGAACATTTGTGTGGAAAAACACCGGCAAAGTCAATAGCATGTGCAAAGCTGATCTACGAACAGAGTGAAGACGTGGATTGTGTCTCTCATGAGCAAAATAGCACAAAACATACAGAGTCTCCCTTCATGAATGTTCATCTTTGTAGAGCTGACAGAGTGAGCACATTATGATAAAGTCAGCTGCAAAATAGAAGGTGAACTAATACGAGCGAATTAAAGTAAGATTGCAGCTCTTTCATTACTTCACAGGTGTTTCCCCTGTGCCGATTAAAATAATTAAGCATCTGTGTTGAAGTTCTGGGACAATGTAACAGTGATGGTGAACAGTCAAAGTAAATCTCAACTGAGTCTTGACTCCTGAAGTGTCATTTTTATCACAAGAACACAGAAGACTGGCTGATTTCTGCTGTGCAGCTGATTTCTAGTTCACATGAGCAGGTTTATCTGTATTTTATATTGACTGTGTAGCTCCTCAGAGGAAGCTACAGGAGGAGGAGCAACTGGCAGACGTGGTTGCATCACTTCGTTCTGGTGTGTGTGTCTCTGGTGGTGACGTCAAAATCGTCTTGATTTCAAAACAGCTGCTTAAGGAGAGATTTTCAGAAAAAGAGAGCTAGTGAAGAGAGGAGAAGATGGATTTTTAAAAAAATATTAGTGGATGTTAAAGACACGCCTGGGGACCCATGTTTTCGTTAGTAACCCATATAAAAGTGTATTTTGTGTAATAGGGCACCTTTAAACAGCTGCAGTTGTAACTTGCTGTGCGATTCTTGCTGCCTGTCTCCTATTTATGTTTGTTAATTAAAGTTTTTAAAATCTCTTTCTTGTATTTTAAAGTGTCTTTAATGTCTTTAAGGTGAAAGATGCAGGTGTCAGGGGATGAAAACTTTTGATCAGGGTCATTTTGGAAGTTTCTTTTGTCATTATGATTTAAAAAGAGTAAACACATCTATTTCTAACACACACACAATTCATAAGCTGTCCTGTGAATCTCTTGGTTCTATCAGTATGTTTCCATTCACAGCTCTTAAAGCTGTATGAATATGCTGCCCACAAATGAAGCAACAGAGCCACAGAGGTCTGAAAACAAAGCCTCAGAGCTGCATTTGTGTGAATGTGTGTGAGAAGAGAAGATACAGGTCTCCTCTGTGGTCAGTTCATAGAATCAGCAGCTAGATACATGTGACATGATCTGGGGAGGGTTATTGTACTCAGACTTGTCAGTCTGTGTTTGACCAAAGAGGCTTTGTCCTCACGTTACTCTGCCCCCGTTATTCTGTGGTGAAGTGTGACAGGAAGAAGTGTCTGTTTGTGTTTAGAGCTGGAACTTAAAACTATGAGACCTGTCTAATAAGGAAGTAGAAGTAGAACTCTCCTCCATTGATGTGAATATGGTGTGGATTGTGATTGTGATTCTCCCTGATGTCTAAATGATAACTAGAACTTTTGTCATCACAAAAACTGAAATGGGTCAAATTGACCTGTAACATGTAACAAAAATGTTGATAAAGTTCTACAGTGTGCAGATAAAAAGAGCTTTTATTCACTTTATCCAACCCACCTCCATCTTCAGGCACATATACCTGATGTTCTTCTCACTGACATGAGGCGACCAGTTTCCTCCTGATCTCATGTTTGGAGTGGGGACTAATTTGATCCTCACTTTTCATCTTTGGAAAAATGTAAAACCAGAGAATATCAGCCAGTGATTCTCATATTCCTATAGTTTCAGACTGGTCCACATACCTCACAGAAACCTTGAATGTGGCAGGTTCACTCACAGAAATGAAAAACTGACTTTAAATGAATTTATCATATCAAATGGTTCCATCTAAATGCACTGAGTCAGTTAAAAGCAATAATTACTGTTTGAGGGGTCACCATGTGTTGTCATAGCAAATCCCCCCCCCACCCCAATGCACACTAACTGTCAGTCATAGCCAACACTGCAAAAACTGAAATCTAATCAAGACATTATGTCTTATTTGTGGCAAAAATTGTCTTATTGTTCTTCATTTGAGCCACATTCACCAGACCAGGTCATTAAAATGTCTTATTTCAAGTTTTTTTAAGACAAAAATGAGGTCTGAATTGCTTGTCACAAGGCAAAAAAAATCTGCCAATGGGATAAGATGATTTCGCTCGGGAAGTTTCTTGAAATTAGAAAGATGTCTTAAAACAAGAATCTTTTATCTTATCCCATTGACAGGTTTTTTTTACTCGTTACAAGCAATTAATGCCTCATTTTTGTTTTCAAAAAACTTGAAATGAGACATTTTTATGACCTTGTCTAGTAAATGTGGCTCAAATCAAGAATAGTAAGACAAATTTTACTAAAAATAAGACATAATGACTTGTTTAGATTTCAGTTTTAGCAGTGCAGTCATTGTTCAAATGTTACATCAGGACGGTCATCAGGATGGTTATCAGGATTAGATATTCATTTATATTCGTACCCCACCTCTCAAGCCAGCCAGATTGTCATGGGGGAATGTTTGAGCCATGCATGTGTGTCACAGGGACACTTTTTTCACCACACCATCACTCTGCTACCATGTAAAGACCAGCAGATGTAAAACATGATGAAAGAAGAAAACTCATCGTCACATTGAACTGTGGCAGGAGAATGTGATGTGAAGGCAGAAGAAACAACCAACCCACATCTGCTGTAACACACCCCCTGACTTCCTCAGAGCTGGAGCATCAGAGCAGTCAGACAGTTGATGATCAGGGAGAGTTAAACTGTACAAATTTCAGAGACTGACCCTCCAGTGATTCAAGGTTTTAGCATGAATATGGTCCTGAGGATTTTCTGCTGTGTTTCATGGACTCAAGCTTCAATGGAGCAGATGAGAATCTTCTTCTTCTTTCTATGTAAGTTCTGTCTGAATACTTACTTTAACTTACTAACTTCTGTAATACATCTGGATTTCAATTTTCAAAATTCAGATTCAATTTTACAACTCAATTTTAATACAGAGTGGCACACCTGTTAGATAGTCTCTCTCTCTCACCCCTATCTCTACAAAACTTTTCACTCAGCTTAACTTTGGTCCAGCTGTTTATAAAGGAGATTCTTGATGAAGAAGTAGAGTCATATATTTATATTTAATGATACAAATGTGGAAGTTAGTTTGATCCATGTGCAGTAAATGGACCATTTCCTCTCTGAGTTTAGGCTCTGCAGACAGAAGAGCTGTTAGATACCATCAGAGTCTCAGCTCAGCTGTAGTTTTACACCTTTTGCTGTCAGTTTTACAGCAGCATAACTCTCTTACAAGAATGAATAGAAAGAATCAATGTTGACATGATCCCTGAGTTTGTTTCATGAAGATTCCATAAAACACTTTCTGATGTTACTGGAACCAGTGGATTGGTCTGTTCGATCTCTTTGTATCTGATTTAAATGTGGCAGGTTTGACCTTTAAATTTGTCTCTCAGTCACCAGTAAGAAGTGAGCAGAGACTGATCATGAGTCAAACAAGTAACTGTAACATGAGATGATGGTTTCCCAGACATCAGAAAAACCTTTATCCTGCTCTGAATACACTCAGCATGCAGAAACATCACACAAATTTAGAAGCTTTCTGAACTTTAATAAGTTATTTTCCCAAATATTCTTCTATTAACTTCACTGTGGGACAAATTGATGTTAAACCGACTTTGAACGTTGTAGCTTTCATGACATCTTGCTTGGATCAGGCCAACTCTGCAGTTTTCATCTGCCTTCAGTCCCTCTGGTCCTCTGTTGCGTTCCAAATGTCCTAATATGACGGCTCTTTACAGCCCAGCCGAGCTGAAAACTTCTCCAGTTAAACATCCATCTTACGAAGAAGTCCAGGAATCACATCCTGCTTTTGATTGAGCTCACGTGTGGCTGAAGTCTGAGTGTTGACAGCCCTGCACATTCCCTCCACGACGAGCAGCTTATCACTTTCCATTAGTGCTATCTCCAAGAATGCATCAAGACATGTCACTCCTGGAATTTACACATATTTGCAGAAAATTTCAGAAAAGTTGCTTTTGTAGTTTATCAAAATATCTGGTAAATTCAGGAATATTACCTCAAGAATATCTTGAAGTTCAGTGAATCTTACCTCTGAAAAAGTCTCAAATTCTGCTGTACTCAAGCACAATTCACCCCACGCAGAGGACAGTACAACTGGTGGTGGCACTACTCCACTATAAAGCAGACTTCAGCACGGTTGCAGACACAGGCACGGACGCTGAAGCATCTGCTTATAACTTGTTGTCTCAACAGAGTCTCCACAGTAGAGAACACAGAGAACATTGTTCAAACTTTACTCACTTTTTGGCTCATGATGAGTTGTTCTGGACCAACACAGCCCTCCATCACCCAACCATTGTTTAAAATATGATTGTGGAGAGGAGGGCCTCACGGCGTCACAGGTTATGCCTCATTTACACACAGCAGCTGCATTCGTGATCGTGTAGGAAGTAAATCGCGCTGAAGCACAGCTTTTGGAAGAGCACTGAAGCAGAGAAGTAAATCATCCCTGAGCACACTTTACTTGCAGTCACACTGGCCAAACGAGCCTGACTTTAGGGCTGAAGTGTCCTTGAGCACAGCATGATTGTCCAGTCTGACTGTGCATTCAGAAAAATTCAGAAAAACTTAACCCGCTGTTTCCAAAACTTTGAAATTTCAGGACATCTTGATGTAAAGTTTACTCAAATTTCTTAAATATTCAGGGCATCCTGTGTGTTATTATCATCAGCTCAACTGTCAGTGTCTGGATTGCAGGACAGAGTGTTGCTCCACTTTTCTAAGTTTCTCCTCAGGCTGATCTCACATCTTTGACCACTAACTGTCATTTCCTCCTCAGTCTCAAGATAAGCCTGTGATGGACAAAATCAGTTTTTTTTTTCTTTATCTAGTCTATGGACGCTCTGACTGACTGTTCTTTCTTCTGTTTTTACAGTGATGCTCTCATCTGCTGAAGGGGACTCTATTAAGAGGAATTTCATACGTGTTCAGGGAGGATCTGTCACTTTTCCTGATCCAGCAGTACTCAAGAACGGATTTCTCTCCTTTAAATTCGACACCATTGCTGCAGTGTTTAAAGGAGAATTTATTACCTCAGACGAGATTTATGAGGACAGACTTTTGTGGAACAATAAAAATGGACTCTTCACACTCAGGGACCTGCAGAGAAATGACTCTGGGATTTATAAAATTGAATCCAAAGATGGACAAACTGTCATTACTCAGTATAAACTCACAGTGTACGGTAAGATACTTCTTCATTACAGCTCAGTGTGTTGGTGCTAACACTGTTTTATTGGCATGTTTGTTGCCTTAGTTCATTTGTTACTGAATGATTCATTCTGGCTAAGCCCTGGATGTTTTGGGCAAAGCCAAAGGGTTTTTGGTGTAGAGTTAATTTTAATTCACTGCAGGGGAACAGGTGGATTTACTGTTTAGACAAAAGATTAGCTTTATAGAAGATGACCCAGTTCCTGGTGCTACCAGCCCCCTACAGCTGAAGTGAAACTTTTACTGTGAGCTGAAACCTGGTGGTAAGTGCACCACAAAGATTTAAACATTGTAACACACCAAGTTTTCAGAGATCAAAAATAAGATTTCGGACCGTAATTGACTTAATATGTTACATTCAAACATACCTTACTTCCGGCGCTGAACGAACGGCAGCCTTTTACAGCAGCTCCGCGAACTCCACGGAGTTTTTTCAAACTTTTTTTTTTTTTTTTCTTTGTTTCTATCTTTCTTTTGTTCATCTATCATTTGTGGACATATGAAACCTCGGCTCACCAGAGACACTAAGCACAACTTTTCTGGCGCCACTCCAAACATCATTTTTTGCACTTCTCTTCGTGTCTGTGGGTCCGTGAGCAGCGATGGCTCCCATTGTTTACAGTAGGGATCAGCTGTTGGCCCTGCGTAACACAGCTGTGCGGCCGGAGGAGCGACCTGATATCCCCAAAGAGTTACGGAGGAGGACAAGGGGATGCCGTGCTGGGAACAGACGCCGGGAAAACAGGAGAGCTTATCGACCTACTCTCCCGTCCATCATCATGGGGAATGTACGATCTCTCCCCAATAAGATGGACGAACTGGTGGCTCTGACCCGGTATCAGCAGGAGTTCAGACGGTGCAGCATGCTGTTGTTTACGGAGACATGGCTCAGNAAACAGTCTAAAGTAGGTTATGAATGTACTTTGACTGGTCTCAATGCTAGAAATCTGGGTTATAACTGACTTTAAACAGTCTAAAGTAGGTTATGAATGTACTTTGACTGGTCTCAATGCTAGAAATAGGGGATTCAATCTATTTTAAACAGTCTAAAGTAGGTTATGAATGTACTTTGACTGGTCTCAATGCTAGGAATCTGAGTTTAGACCTATTATATACAGTCTAAGGTAGGTTATGAATGTACTTTGACTGGTCTCAATGCTAGAAATCTGAGTTTTAACCTATTATTTACAGTCTAAAGTAGGTTATGAATGTACTTTGACTGGTCTCAATGCTAGACATCTGGGTTTAAACTGACTTCAAAAAGTCTAAAGTAGGTTATGAATGTACTTTGACTGGTCTCAATGCTAGAAATCTGGGTTTAAACTGACTTTAAACAGTCTAAAGTAGGTTATGAATGTACTTTGACTGGTCTCAATGCTAGAAATCTGAGTTTATACCTATTATTTACAGTCTAAAGTAGGTTATGAATGTACTTTGACTGGTCTCAATGCTAGGAATCTGAGTTTAGACCTATTATTTACAGTCTAAGGTAGGTTATGAATGTACTTTGACTGGTCTCAATGCTAGAAATCTGAGTTTAAACTGACTTCAAACAGTCTAAAGTAGGNAGGAGTTCAGACGGTGCAGCATGCTGTTGTTTACGGAGACATGGCTCAGCGCGCAGCACACAGACGCATCCGTACAGCTGGATGGATTCTCCCTCATACGGGCAGACCGGACAGAGAGCAGCGGTAAGAGGAAAGGAGGGGGGCTGGCAGTGTTTGTGAACGATAGATGGTGTAACTCCAGGCACATCACTATCAAAGTGCAGCACTGCTGTCGAGACATTGAGCTGTTGGCTGTTAGTGTGAGGCCGTACTATCTGCCGCGGGAATTTTCACACGCCATTGTAGTGGCTGTGTATATCCCTCCCTCCGCTAACGCCGATGCAGCCTGTGACGTCATCAGCACCGCGGTTCACAGGCTGCAGACTCAGAGCCCTCAGGCCCTCATACTGATATCTGGAGACTTTAACCATGCCGCTCTGTCCTCCACTCTGCCTAAATTCACCCAGTATGTTAAATGTGCCACCAGAGACAATAAAACACTGGACTTATAAATACGGTTGTGGTTCCTCCGTATATTGAGTAGGGGGGAGGGGGGAGACCCTTTTCCTGATCACAACCTGGTTCATCTCCTGCCTGTTTACAAGCCCCTGGTTAACAGGCAACCAGCTGTGTCCCGCATGGTGAAGAGGTGGACTGACGAGGCTGAAGAGGCTCTCAGGGACTGCTTTGAGACCACGGTGTGGGATATTTTCAGTGACTCTCATGGGGAGGACATCGATAACCTGACGGACAGCATCACGGACTACATAAACTTCTGTGTAGAGAATACCGTACCCACCAGGACAGTACGGTATTTCTCCAACAACAAACCCTGGATCACCCCTGACATTAAGGCTCTTCTAAAGGAGAAGAAGAGGGCCTTCAGGTCAGGGAACAGAGAGGAGCTGAAGACTGTTCAGAAGGAGCTGAGGAGGAAAATCAGGGAGGAGAAGGACAGATACAGGAAGAAGATGGAGGAGCAGCTGCAGGAGAGAAACACCAAGGGAGTCTGGGATGGCCTTAAAACCATCTCGGGCCACCAGAAGTCCAACTCCCAGCCAGCCGGGGATCAGAAGTGGGCAGATGAACTTAACACCTTCTTCTGCAGGTTTGAGGTGTCTGCCCCTCCCCCAGCTGTGACAGTCCTGCAGCAACCCCCACCCATCCCTCTCCCAGCACTCTGCCCAAGTCCTCCCCGCACTTCCCCCCCTCCAAGATCCAGCTCACCTTCACCAGCTCCCCCCCTCACCTCCCCCACTACAGTAACCAGTTNGAAGGGTCAGAGCAGACTCTATCTGCTGAGGAGGCTGAGGTCTTTTGGGGTGCAGGGGGCACTCCTGAGGACCTTTTATGACTCTGTTGTGGCCTCTGCCATCTTTTACGGAGTGGTCTGCTGGGGGAGCAGCATCACAGCAGCTGACAGGAGGAGGCTGGACAAACTGATAAAGAAGGCCAGCTCGGTCCTGGGATGCCCTCTGGAGCCTGTGGAGGAGGTGGTGGAGAGGAGGACTACAGCAAAACTGTCCGCGATCATGGACAGAGACCCTCACCCCCTCCAACACACACTCACTGCACTGAGGAGCTCTGTCAGTGACAGGATGCTCCACCCGAAGTGTGTGACAGAGAGGTACCGCAGGTCCTTCCTTCCTGCAGCTGTTAGACTGTACAACAAAAACCTCTCCAGTGTGAAATAATCTGTTTTAATTTAAGGACTCCAAATCCATCATTCTTTGTTAAATACTGTACAAACACTGATTTTCTTATATATTGTAAATACTGTTCAGATCTCTTTCATATGTTAATTTTGTAAATACTACTGAAAGGCTCATGCTCTTTCATTTATTTTCATTGAATTGTATTTATGTTTATTGTCTATTTTATTCTAATTACCTAGAGTTTCATTTGTAAATCTTTCTATGTTTCTTTTGTATCCTGCTGCTGCTGTAAAGCCGAAATTTCCCCCTGTGGGACTAATAAAGGTTTATCTTATCTCTTATCTTATCTTATACATTTTGTTGAAATTACTTTTATTTCACTATTATGATAAGGGTTAGGGGTTAAAGCAAACTTGAGTGATCTACAGCTTTACCTCCTAAATATAACCATGACACCCGACAGACTGTATTTATTTATTCATCTTTATAATCTGAACAAGCTGCTTTTTACAAGCTTGTTTCAGGAAATACTCTGGAGATAAAATGAAATGTTTGCCATCTGTGTCATGTTTCCTCTCCTCGATAAAATGGTCCCTGATCACTCTCTCTCTTTATTTAGCTCATCGTGTGTTTACAGTTTAACACCATCAGGGTGATGTCACAGTGATGTCACTACTAACAGTTCATCTCAGACACAGTCAGGACTAAAACTGAAGCAGACTTCACAGAGCTGCAGAAGTTTGGGAACATTTTCTTTTTGTCAGAATATTGTTAGAAAATCTTCCATATTGATTCAGACATTGAGATGAAGCAAAAGATCAAACTGGATTGAACTTTAATTCACAAAGGTAGGCGTCTTGGGCAGATCCCTCTGCAGTGATGGAAGTTTGTTTATCTCTGGTAATTTTTCAGATTATAGCTCTGACTTTGATTGACATGATATTTCTCTCCAGCTTTGGGATTCATACTTAACATCTAAAAATCAACTCAAAGGGTTGTCACTTACCTCAATGAACAAAGTAGCTTGACTCTGGAGAAAGCTGCTGATTTTGCTGATGAGTTCACACACTCACTCACAAAGTCACTTCCCCATCAAAGCCACTAGGCACCTTCTGGAATGAAGCAAAAACCCCAACTACCTCTAACGGAACGGATCCCAGCTGCGACTCGGTTCCCATCGTTCATATTAACGAGTCGTTCAAAAGAACCGGTTCATTCGTGAATGTCACAACACTACTAGGGGGAGCAATTTCTGTTGAGAACTCTTCAGGGCTCACTGTCATGGTGTCCACTGATTATATAGTCTGTGGTTGACACTGACAAATACTAAAAATGACTATAAATTGAGAATGAAAACTGATATCTGATAATAACCTGACATGTCTGAGAGAAAGAACTGTCTGAATGGACGGGGTTCAGACTAGAATACTCCTGTTGTTATGTCCTAACACCTCTAAACACTGAACTACCATGTCAGTCTGAGTGTTTCTTGTGTGTGTGTGGACAGCAGAAGAACAGCGGTGCTTTCAGGTGCTTTCAGGTGCTTTCAGGTGCAGGTTAACTCAGGAGGGAAAGACTTTTACGTGAGAGGGACACTGATACACTGTTGGAATACTTAAATGTGTAACATAACAGACATGCTCAGATAAAGAGAGGCAGGCAAACACACACACACACACACACACACACACGCACACACACACGCACACACACACACACACACACACCATCAGGCTGAAATCTAATATTACTGGTGGTTTTCCTTGATAATCTTTCCTTCTTGTTATTTTAAGAACATGAAGTGGAGCTCACAAACTTTGATTATTTGTCTCATTTTAATGTTCTTTTCCTCTTTTTCTAGACCCTGTATCAACTCCAAAGGTGACAAAGTTGGACGTGAGCACAGAGACCTGTACTCTGCTGTGTGAGGTTCAGGAAGGTGAAGAGATCAGTCTGTACTGGTACAGAGACACAGAAATACTGAACCAGAGCAGCTCAGCTCTGTCTCTGCCTCTCAACATCGAAGATTTCACATCATCATACAGATGTGTAGCAGAGAACCCTGCAGAAAAGAAGACAGTTGATGTCAATGTGCAGGATCTCTGTGGTGAACAAGACGGCTCAAATAAGTCAAATTCCAGGAACCCAAGGAGCTGTAAGACTTATTTCAATACTCACAGTTTCACTCACATATCCTTGATTTGTTGTGTTTTTCTGTGTTTGATGTTTTGTGTCTTGTTTCCACAGATGTTATTTTAATGTCAGTCCTGATTACTGCCGTTGTTGTGACTATAGTTTTGTCTGCATGGTGCTACTTCAAACGAAAGGCAACTGGAAAGACACAAGGTAGGTGACTGTTTTAATCAAACCTGTCCTGAGCTTCACTGAATGAGAAGAAACATCTGCCAACAGATATTATATCTCAGTTGATTCTCTTCGATTAAAAAAACATCATACTATGATATAAATAAATGCTGGATTGATTGGCTGCAGAATGTTCATGTTATGTCCAGTTAAAAGCTGAGAGAAAATGTCTCAGTGTTTGTGAACGCCACAGGATGGTGCCTCTCTGAAACGGTGTTCGTATTAGAAATGCTGATTCAACTTCTAGGTCTTGTGATATCAAAGCTAAAAAACTATACAGCCTTGAATACACCTGATAAGGCACCGCTCCATCTGTGCTCTGTCACTGCTGTTTTCTGCAGTCGGACTTTGATGGACTAGATCCAGTTTGAGCTGATACATTGACTTATGTAGAAACCTAAATGACAGGGGTGGGCAATTAATTTTTACATGGGGCAACATGAGAAGCCTGATTCGTTCCAGAGGGCCACACCAACAAGAACAAATTTTATTCTGCTCATAGTTAACTTTATTTTTCCCTTTTTAAAATGCTTTCACTCATATATTTTGATTATCTGCTTCTGGTAACCAGATGAACAGGGAATTTCTGTAAATACATGAAACTGTGGTGTGAGTCAAAAACAAAAATACTCCTATGGAAGTTATAAACAGTAAAAGCACAAACAATCATTGCATTACAGTTTTATTCTAAATCATGTTTTTTTTGTTTGTTCCCTAATATACTGTTTAAATTTGAGGCAAATTCATACAAAATAATATCTTAAGCTTATTTTAACCTCTTCAGTGAGAAAATGTCTTGAGCTTAAAGAAGCACATTTAAATATGGATGAATTCTAGAGGTGATCATGGACAGCTGAGGGGTGATCATCAGTGATAGAGGATCATGATTTGGTTTTGTTGAACTTCATCACTTGTTGCTGTTTATGCACGGCTCATGTGCACAAATATGTCCATATGACAATAATGGAAACATCATGATTTTGACAATAAATTAACACAGTTGTATTAAATTTTTGTTCTCATTTTTTTCTAACCTATGAGTGACCTGGGCCTTAATTTTCCCAGGTCTGCTATATGATCCAGTGCTGTGAGAGAGCAGAGTAAAACATATCTGGTGTATTTTGGCTATAGTTGATGTTTTCTGACAATCACCTCAGGCTCTGTCTTGACATTTTAAATCCCTAAAAATGTGACAGAGCTTTAATATCTGTGCTCAGTACCTGAAATATTCTGTTAAACGAGGTCTAAAACTGAGCCCTAATTCCTTATTCAAGCCTAAACAGATCAAAACTGAACTGAAGCTAAATTTAGGAGTAAATTATGAATTAGAACAAATAATAATAAAGAATGAGGGAACAAAAAGTAGCAGCTGAAGTGTCTCAAAACTTTTACTCAACTCAAAATAAGGAACCAGGCTGTAAATGTGCTTTTTTTCTGCAGTACAGATGATCTTTTTTTAAGGGTAAGTGAGTGACTTGTGGTGCTCCTGCAGTCAGCCCCAAGTGGACACTTGAGGAACTGCAGCTTTTAACACTTCAGCATCAGTTTCTAAAGACAGTGTGTTGCCTCTTCATTGTCAGACAAATGAAAATTAGTGCTGTTAAGCTGTTTTAAAAATTGAGTAATTAATTATGATCTGTAATCAATTCATCTGATAAATCTCTTTTAATAATGTGAAAAAATACTGAGAAAAGTCCTTAATTTGTGGTATTATCATTTAAATTCATTACATTATTGTGGCAGATCAAAAGATTGAAGCATAAAAGGTGTTTGACAGTCAGTTTGTTTCCAACAGACTTTAACAGATGCAGTTCTTACTCTTTACATTCTGCTGGATTTAAGACTAGTTCACAGTTCTGCCTGCAACCTTTAGTTTCCATCAGCAGAGAGAATATTGTTGTGTTTTTATGTCAATCATATCTGACATTCATAAATGTTTCCTCTCTCTGTTTTCTGTTTGTTCTGCTGAAGGATCAAGACTTACATCAGTGTATGATAAGATTCAGCAACATCGTATCACTCCTGCAGAAACAGAAGCTTGTCTGTACAGCAAAGTCACATACTCCCTGTGTGAGCGGCTCATTTCATCAGCTGCTGAATAGAACAGTCTGATATTCAAGCTTTGACCACAAAGGTGCCGTATTATACTTTTGAAAAAAGTTAAACATCATTTAATGCAGAAGTCTGATGTCCCAAAGTCATGAATGTGACTGTTTTTCCCCAAAAACCCCCAAAACAAACAAACTCTGGGATCATGAATTTAGCCCCAAATCCCTGTTTTTCATGGCATTCCTACGCGAGCTGTTTCAGCGTCTGCATTTAAATATGCAAATTAGGTTACAAAAGTAAGACCGAGGCTCTTTTGTTACTTCACAGGTGTATCCCTTAGGCCGATTAAAGACTTAAACATGTGTTGAAGTTCTTGGACAATATAACAGTGATAGTGAACAATCAAATCAGTTTTTTTCTGCGCAATTAAGTCCATGATCAAAGTATATCTCAACTGAGTCTTGACTCCTGAAGTGTCATTTTTATCACAAGAACACAGAAGACTGGCTGATTTCTGCTGTGCAGCTGATTTCTAGTTCACATGAGCAGGTTTATTAGCATTTTATATTGACTGTGTAGTTCCTCAGAGGAAGCTACAGGAGGAGGAGGTGGAGCAACTGGCAGACATGGTTGCATCACTTCGTTCTGGTGTGTGTGTCTCTGGTGGTGACGTCAAAACCGGCTTGATTTCAAAACAGCTGCTTAAGGAGAGATTTTCAGAAAAAGAGAACTAGTGAAGAGAGGAGAAGATGGATTTCCTCAATATTAGGGGGTGTTGAAGACACGCCTGGAACCCATGTTTTTGTTAGTAACCCATATAAAAGTGTGTTTTTTGTGTAATAGGGCACCTTTAAACAGCTGCAGTTGTAACTTGCTGTGTGATTCTTGCTGTCTTTCTCCTATATATGTTTGTTAAATAAAGTTTTTTTAAAGCCCTTTCTTGTATTTTAAAGAGTCTTTAATGTCTTTAACCACTAGGGGGGTGGTGGTTAAAACTTGTCAGTTCAGTAGTTCTGTGAAAGTGTCTTTTTCTACTAGTACAAATGTTTGCAGGTCCAGGGAATTTTTTTAGAGACTTAAAACACCACTTTATAACCCCAATAAATCCTTTGGACTGTTTGTAAGTCGAGAAATTCCTGTGAAATTCTCAAAAGAAACTAATAATAGAAGTCAGAAATGGTTCATTCCAGCAGCTTGAAATCACTTTGATGGGTTGAAGAGTCACATGCATCACATGCAGCTGAAACCAGATTTCATCTCTGAACAGATTATTTGACCTGAGAGACAGTGCAGGACGTTGAGCTGCACAAAAAGGAAATGTCTGATCTCTGTAATGTTTCACTTCAGCGCCCCCTGCTGGCTGATATGGAAAACATCAACCATCATTAATGCTTAAAAAGCCAGTTGGCAAAAATCCACATGGAGACTGTTTCAGTTCAGACTGTAGTGTGTAGTGCCGAAAATACACATGTCTCTCAGCCAGGATAATTTCCCAGCATGCACTTGGCCAGTCTAGCTTACATACTTTTTGCTTATTTATTGATTTGAGATAATGATTTCCACCCCTACTTTCTAACTCTCTCCTTTAATCCACCTTAAGTGGCTGATTCCTAGAGATCCTCTGATCTTATAAGTCATTTGATCCATCACTTTCAATGTCTCAATTAAGTTTCTCCTTTTCTCTACACTTGGACTTGATTTCTGAGGCTAATTTTAGTGATGAGTTGAAAAGCAGTTATCCTTAAAATCTGAGCCAAGTACTTTTCCTAACAAGATGGAGTTATGGTTAATTTTAATACCACTCTTCAAAACATGAGTCATTTCTACACACATACAAACAAACTTGCAGGTCTCCACAGTCCCTCCAACATTTTGAAGTCACTGATATTGGTTGGTACTTGGTGCGTTGAACTTTTTCACTCAACACAGTTTCATTTTATTTTATTCTTAAAGGTGAGTGTATACGAGAATGTGACAGAAAAAAACCAACACGTGATATGAAGACAGTTGATATAAAAAGTCTACACAGCCCTGTTAAAATAGGTTTTTGTCAGGCTAAAAAACAATGTGACCTGACTTTCATATGATCTTTAATCTGTGCCAACTAAATGAAAAATAAGTGAAATCTTTAAGGGAGAAGTAAGAGGAGCAGTGTCTGTGTTTGAGGATGAACCAGTCACATTCAGACTCATGTTGAACAAGAGTCAGTCCACACTTGTCATCACTTAAAGAGCCCCTGATTAATCTCAAATAAAGCTCTTCAGTTCTTCAGCTTTTCCTGACATTGCCCTGAAAATTCCTGCATTTAGCTTCAGCTCCAAGGTGCTGAGCAGGAGGCTGATAAAGTTACTTCATGTAACAGCACTCGTGGTTTTAGATAAACTTTAATGGCAAAATATCTGTTTGCAAATATAGATCTGCTGCTGTTTTTGTTTCATTATTGTTGATTATACTCTCATCTCCCTGTCTGAGCGGTGGAGCATGTTCTAGAAAGGAAACTTCTTTGTAAAGTTTCAGAGCTGCAGTTGTTCTGCAGGCTGCCTCTCCCTGAGTCTGCTGAAAGATTCATCATCACCTCAACAGGACCAACTCTGGATCAGAAGGTGAAACAGGTTTCAGTCGTTCAGAGGTAAAGAGAAGATTCAGGACCCAGGTGTTCAAAGATCCTCTGATCAGATTAAAACTGTCAGACTGACTTCAATCTGGAAATAAAAGTGGTTCAGGAATATAAGGTTCAAACACAAATACACTTCTGATCAAAATCTTAAGAACAGTTGACAATTTACATTTTACACTGTTGGTGCTTAATAAGGATAAAAACAGAGTTTCAAAAAGCAAAAGCAAAGAAATAGGAGTGAGACATAAAAATGAGAAAGCAATTCAATAAAATACATTAAAAAACGATCCTTAACCCAATTAAGGTCGTCACTGGAGTCGACTGCAGCCCACTAACCATCAGATGGCGTTTAACAGACAAGAGCTTATAAAAAAAAAGTCTTCAAAGGCCTCGTCTCCTTCAACTAAATTGTTTTTTTCAATTTTGACAGAGAGCATCATGGGACATTGAAAGGTTGAAGGCAGTTTGAATTTTATTGGAGAAAAAGATTGAACCTTGATGGTCCTGATGGCTTCCAACGTTTCTGTCATGAGAAGCAAATCCCACTGAGATGTTCACGTCCTTCATGACTGAGGGCCCTGGTCTGGGTTTTTCAACAGGACAACACTGTAGTTCACAATCCACCTGACAAAGGACTTCTTCTTCTTCTTCTTCCAGAGGAACAATCTCACTCTTTTGAAGCATCCTGCGTGTTCCCCCTGATCTAAATCACATTGAGAATATTATGGGATGGATGGATGGAGAGGGACGTTTATGAAAATGGACGTCAGTTCCAGACAGTGGATGACAAACATGAAGCATCTTCATCACTCGGAGAAACGCTCACTCTAACCTCCTGGAAACACTCACATCAAACACGAACAAATAAAGTGTTTGAAGTGATCAACAAGAACAGAAGAGCTCCTTTTTCCACTTTTATTTCTATTTCGGGGGTTTTTCTGTTATTATTATTATTTTTTTGAGCTGTGATCTTAAACTTCTGATCAGCTAATGAACAGTGTACACTAAAAAATAAAACATGGACTTTAACTAAATGTATTATGTCAACAGGCTCAGTGTAAATGTATTAGGTTGTTTGAAACCATTAACTTTAGCGTCAATAAAGTTAAGCCTATAACCATTGCTTCAACTATTTCTGTTTCTCTTCAAACATATGCTATGCTCCAAGAAGCATCAGATTATTGTTTTTTACCTTTTGAAGAAATAACTCAACAGTCCAGTGTTGTCACCAGTGGCGGTTAACCAATAGAGGGCGCTGCCCCATCATCCCACCACCCACAACATTATCCTGAAAAAGACATCAAAAATTAAATGGGAATGAAAAGATAAAATGAAAGAATATTCTCAACTATATTGTATAAATATTTTTAGATTTGCAAGATGAATTTAAGTTAATGATGGGAAAAGTTGTTTGGTTCATCTGTGTTGTCTGATTGTTGATGTGTTTCCCCCCTCGAGCGCAGAAATCTTTGGCCATGGACCTTTCCTGCACCAAGAGCTGAATGCAGCTGGAACTGCATACCACCACCCTCCTGCCAGGGGCCAACGTCACAGCTGTCTGCAATAAAGTGCAGCTCACTGACAGAGCCACGGGAGTTGGAGACAGTTCTGCATGAATGGAGCTCAGAGCTTAGTAGCTCCTTTAATTCAAACTTGCATTGTGAATAATAAAGGGAGTAAGTACAATGGATAGAGTTGAGCACTGTTATGTTGTATTTTAAGAACTTAACATAAATTTAACACTATTTATGCTTTGGACAACAAAAAATGACAGGCCACATCTTTGATCCATATGTCTCTTTTGGATATAAAGCCCCCCCCCCGAAGAAAACTTCACTACTAGTTATCACTGTTGTTGAGTCTGTGGATAGAAAAAGAGGTGTTGGTGAAGAGGGCTGGTTCAAAAGTCACCAGCAGGGTGAGCCAGAGAGAGAAGCTGTTCAGACCTTGTTTAACCTGGACTCACCTAAGTCTATTCTTCAGTGCACCACGACCAGTTCAGTCCTGTTCATATAAAATGTGTGTGTAGACGTGATACACAAACTCTCGAGACTGTGTAATTTCATGTCAGGTGTTTCATTTCTTTGAGAAATTTTAGATTGATTTTCTTCGGAGACGAAGATTGGACTCTCTAGTCGACTGACTTGTGCTCCTCCTCATTCTCTGATCTTATGTTTCATTAGCAAAGACACCACATCAACTTAGTGTTTAAACAGTTTATTTACAGAAGAGAATGTGAATTTTGCAGGTTGTAAAGAGCAGGCATTGAGGGTAAGCCTTGAAAAAAACATCTGCTGCAGCTCCTGGGCACAACATACCTCACTTTTTTGGACCAATATGGAAAAGGAATGAAGGAGGAAACCAAGAGAAGATGAGGAGGGAGGGGCGTATGAAGTGAGAACAAACAGAAAATGGTGGGTTGGAAAGATGTGAACACAGTAAGGAGGGATTGACGCGTGGGCTGATTCTGTCTCTCTGTCTCTTGACGACCAGAACAGAGTTGGATGGAATCCTGAGAGGAGCTGATGAGGGTGTGATGTCATCAGTGTGCACTTATAAGTCGCATGTCAGGTTTTGGTCACTCAGGGAGGGAGAGGTCTCTGTTGTTTGTTTCTGATTGCTCAGATGAAGTAACAATCAGCCACATATTTGACTTGTTGGTGTCACAACTCCATCCCCAGCTTCTCTGTCAGAACAGCTGTCAGTGGTGAAGCTGTGGTGGGGAACAATGAAACTGTGCAGCTCCGCTGTTTATCAGTAGGTTCTATAGCTCACCTCCCCTCTGTCATTAGATACAAAACTATTTATACAAAGGTGATTATAAACCTTGTTTTACTTTAAAGTAGGAATGGAAAAATGCCGTTTCGATGTGGCCCAACTGATTCATGCGCTAAAATTGTCCTTTGCACAACGTTAGTTATTTTTGACACAAAAACACCTTAAGCAAGCATCGATGTCGCCACAGTGACTGCTGTTTCTCATACTGTGCTGTCATAAGTCAACAGTTCTGTTGACAAAGAGGGTGAGTCACAGTCAGTCAAAAGTTCATGACAACATCACTCACTAAGTATAATTCATGCTAATAAAGGCTGCATGTGAAACTCCTGAACCATAGTCTAAGAATTGTTAAGTAGCTGCAGATGCAGCTTCTGCTTTGAGTTCCCGATCTTGGTCATGTGTTTTGTCTGTCCACATCTGAAACATACAGTTGTGCACAAAAGTTTACATACCCTTGCAGAATTTATGATTATATGATGAGGGTCTTTATTTTTATTATAATCCTGCCCTTCCATCACTTTATGTACCAGCCCCATGGTAGAGGATGACGACCACGTTGAATAAAGTGAGGGCTGACATAGAGCCCAGCAACCTTTCATGCACACACTTACACTTGGGCACTTTAGAGTAGAATAGAATAGAAAAGAATAGAATACATCTTTATTATCATTGCAAAATGTACAACAAGATTGGAGTGCATACATTTTGTCAGTTTAGATAGATAAATATATAAATAATTGAATCAAAAGAAAAAAAAACCACGCTAAAACTCTTCAATAGAAAAATATGACACACATTCAATCAACCAATCAACTTTTTGCATGCTCTCTACTTATTCAATCCTAAGATTATTTTATTATGCATTCAGTGCAGTTATTGCCTTTGGATAGAAACTGCTTTTCAGTCTCTTTGTCCGTCTTTTCATTGTTCTGAACCTTCTGCCGGAGGGCAGCAGTTCAAACAGGTTTTCTGGGTGTGATGGGTCCCTGAGTGTGTTTTGGGCTTCTTTCAGGCTCTGTGAGTTATAAAATTCATTCAGGGAGATGAGTAACAATAACCTTTTGAGAAGTGTTGATGATCCTCTGCAGCACCTTGCTGTTTGCTGGCGTGCAGAGAGCGTACCGCACACATATAGTGCGTCAGCACACTCTCAGTGGAACAGCGATTAAAAGAGACAGGCAGTTATTGTTGCATGCTGTACTTTCTAAGAAGTCTCAAGAATTAAAATCTCTGTTGTATCTTCTGGATCATTATCTTTGTGTTGATGCACCAGGTTAGGTCCTCCTTAATCTGAATGCCCAAGAATCTAGAGTCAGAGACCCTCTCCACATAGTCCCTGTTGATGAGTAGGGGCTGGATTTCTGCTGTTTTCCTCATGGAGTCAAAGATCAGCTCTTTTGTTTTGGAGGAATTCAGGACCAGGTTATTGTCCCCACACCACCCAGTTAGCTGCTCCACCTCGTCCCTGTAAGCTGACCCGTGTCCTCCAGAGATGAGTCCCATCACCTTGGTGTCACCTGCAAACTTGACAACAGTGTTTGGGGTGGGCAGAGGTGCAGTCAAGGGTGTAGAGGGTGTGGAATAGGGGGTTCAGTGGGGAGCCAGCACTGGCACTGATGGCTGAGGAGGAGTGGGGGCCTACTCTCACCCTGTGGGAGGGACCTGTCAGAAAGTCCAGAATCCAGCAGCAGATGGAGGCTGACAGTCCCAGCTCTGCCAGTTTGGACACCAGTCTGCATGGAAGGATGGTATTAAAAGCAGAGCTAAAATCCAAAAAAGAGCAGTATTGCGTAGCTCCCCTGCTGCTTTCGATGGTTTCAGCACAGCATGGAGAGCTGTAGCAATGGCATCCTCTGTGGACCTGTTTGCTCTGTAGGCAAACTGGTGGGAGTCCAAAGAGGCTGGCAGGCTTGCAATGATGGGCCCCTGAACCAGTGTCTCAAAGCACTTCATAGCAATTGGTGTAAATGCCACAGAATGGTAATTGCTAAGACTGCTGATGGTGGTCTTTTTTGGCAGAGGGACAATGATGGTGGACTTAGGCATGGTGGGACAGTGGACTGGGACAGGGACTGGTTAAAATTCCTGGGAAGGACACCAGCCAGCTGATCTGCACAGGTCTGTAGCACCCACCCAGACACCCCATCTGGTCCACTTGTCTTCTTTGGGTTCAGTGCCCTCAGCGTATGTCGTACCTCTTGCTCTTCCAGCACCAGGACGTGGCTGCAGTAGGTCATGGGCTAAGATGAAGATGCCTCTGGTGACTCTACCTTGAAGCGGGCAGAGATGTTAAGCTCCTCTGCCAGAGAAGCATCCCCCTCAGCTACAGAGAGGTTGTTTGACTTGTAGCTGGTAATCTGTTGGACCCCCCCCTGACACACCTGCCTTGTGTTGTTGCTGCTGAAGTGATCCTCTCTATTCCTCTTGTATGCTTCTTTGGCCTCTCTGATGCCCCTCCTCAGGTTGGCTCTGGCAGCATCATACTGTGCCTCATCACCAAACCCGAAGGCTGTGTTTCTCTATCTCAGCAGGATCTTGACTTCTCTGTTAATTCAGGGCTTCTGGTTGGGATAAACATGGATGCATTTATCCACAGTGTCAGTGTCCACGCAGAATGTAATGTGTCCAAGAACAGCTGCTGTGTAGTCCTCCAGGTTCTGATGTTCAAAAACCTCCCAGTTTTTGCTCTCAAAGCAATCCTGGAGCAGATGAGAAATACCCTCGGGTCACGTTTTAACATTTTTGGTTGTAGAAAGAATTATTTTCCTGAGAGGGGTGTATGCTGGTATTAAAAGCAGGGATAGGTTGTTAGACTGACCCAGGTGTGGAAGTGGCTCAGCTCTATAGCCACTCTTGGTGTTGGAGTACACCTTGTCCAATGAATTAGCTCCCCTGGTACATAGCTTAACATGCTGTTGAAATTTGAGGAGCCCCATCCATCCAAAGTTTAAATTCTGAACAAGGATGATTTTTTTTGAGACCATAACTGCAAAAGGTTATGTGGGGTGACAAAGAATATTTTGACTTGGCTCATGGCCTGCTTTGGTTGTTTACAGATAAAGTAGGATTGGTGCAGTATCATCATGTTTTTGCAAAAATATTGCCTCAAGGTAAATCCATTTGGGGTCATGATGAAGGACATGACATTGAAGAGCAGACAGCTGTGAAGACATTTTTAGGAAACAAAAAAGTATATGTATATATATATATATATATATATATATATATATACAGTACAGGCCAAAAGTTTGGACACACCTTCTCATTCAATGAGTTTTCTTTATTTTCATGACTATTTACATTTTAGACTCTCACTGAAGGCATCATCTTTGAATGAACACATGTGGAGTTTTGTACTTAACAAAAAAGGTGAAATAACTGAAAACATGTTTTATATCCTCGTGTCTTCAAAATAGCCACCCTTTACTCTGATAACTGCTGAGTATACTTTTGGCATTCTTCAAGAGGTCGTCACCTGAAACGGTTTTCATTTCACAGCTGTGTCTTATCAGGGTTGAATAGTGGAATTTCTGGCTTTATCACTGAGGTTGGGACCATCAGTTATGTTGTGCAGAAGTCAGGTTAATACACAGGCAACAGCCCTATTGGACAACTGTTCAAATTCATATTATGGTAAGAACCAATCAGCTAACTAAAGAAAAATGAGTGGCCATCATTTCTTTAAGAAATGAAGTCAGTCAGTCCAGTAAATAGTCATAAAAATAAAGAAAGCACAAATTGAATGTGAGGGTGTGTCCAAACTTAGGCATGTACTGTGTATGTATATATATATATTTTTTTTTTTTATTTATTTATTTATTTATTTAAAGAAACACACACACACACACACACACACACACACACACACACACACACACATGCAAACTCCACACAGAGAAGCACATTTGAAACAACCCAGGCTTTGAACCAGTTACTTTCTTGCCGTGAGGCTGCAGGGCTACCCATTGCGCCACCGTGCAGCCCTATAATATAAGTGATTGACTTTTTCTACAGCCACTATTGAATTTGAAGTGTTTGTTAAAAAAAAATACCTGTAACATGTTGCAAGTCTTTAAAAAGTTGCAACTAAAAGTGACGCTGCTATTAACACTCTACTCAAATGACTACTAACACTCTATTCAACTTCCATTTTCTTTCAGCATGAAGGGAATTCTCACATTTCTAAACATGGGCTTTGATCCCAGATAAGCCTGACTCAACATGCCCCCTGAAAAAAACTTTTACTGACTGGCCTTGGCACACATCTGTGCCTGATATTATCAAAAAGAGCCTCCAGTGGAAACAACCGCAGTCAGCCAGCATGTTTGTGTATATGTTGTTTTTGCACTGCAAATCTGAAATTTAACTCCCTCTGAGCTAAAATAAACACAGCTCTTGGGTTTATATGGGAACCACTGAATAAGTGTTAAATCAACACTTCTCAAAGAGTTAAAGGTTTAACACTATGATAGTGTCACTGATTAACTCTTCCAGTGTAAAATAGTAACACCCCAATGAGTTAGATGAACTCTAAGTTGGTACACATTGTTCACACTACAGAAGAAAGAAAATGACACTACACCAGTGTTAAGTAAACACTTGTTGGTGTCCTTCAGTTTTAGCTGAAATTCATACTCGTGTCTTGTGTTCAACTAATGCTGTGTGACTAGAAATTAAAACAGGTTGAGTTCAAATGTGCTGTTACACACATATTTTGCAATTAGTACCTAGTTACATTTGAAAATAAATAAATAAATAAATAAATAAATAAATAACTTTAAAAAATGGAGGAGAGAGACAAGGCAGCCCCTTGGAGCACTATTGAGCAGAGACAAGCATAGTTCACATCTTGGAGCACAAAGAGCTGGACGACACTTTGGAGTGTAAACAACCATTCCATGAAGACTTGCCAACCCTTGCTACACATACAATCATGGAATGTATGATAGGGTTTCATCACCACTGTGTAGAGAGTAAGAGCGAGTTAAATGAATTACATATAAATGTTATTTGCTAAATAGTTTGGATCTACTCCAGTGTGCACGTCAGTGTAAAAACAAAACATACACACACAGTTGTGGCACATCTACCCTTATAGCCTCATTAGCTGTTACCAGCCCCTAGCAACAGTTACGGTTAACCACCTCCGAGCTCGACTCCTTTTCCTCAGTCCTGTTCCACGACCATGACGACACACTCGATCATTCACTGTTGTACCTGGACAGGAAGGTACGTAACGATACTCCTTACATTCTAGGCAGAGACTACCTCGTCGACTACCACGATTGGGTCGTGGTCTGTCCTATGTATTGTGACCTGTGTTACCCACATTGGAAGGATTTCACCTGCTGTGAGCGGACAGAAAACAGAAGAAAAAACTGAACAGACTGGTGAAGAAGTCCAGTTTAGTCCTGGACCCAGTAGAGGTGGAGGCTGGCTACAGAATTATGGACAAGCTGTCCTCCCTGATGGACTTTTCTCATTAATTAATATCTACTTCTACTGTTCTAAGCATCACTCAGTGGCAGCTTGTTGCAGCAGCATTGCTTTGCTGCTGTGACTGTGAATTTCCCCTTGTGGGATGAATAAAGTATCTAATCTGATCTAATCTAATCTAATCTAATACAACCACCAGCACTGGAGAAGAAACTGGTGGAAAAGGGCTATGTGACATCAAAGAGTTTCCTCTTGAGTTGGTTGAAACATGAGTGACCTTATTAGAGGGTTTTTCATAGACATTGTGGTGAGTCGTGTTCCTGAAACCTGTGTGGAAACCCCCCCCAGTCTGTTTCCCAAACCAGGAAGTTGGATGATGTACATTTCCATGATCCATCCGTGACACATGACGGTTAACGAAAACTTATATCATACTGATGTGACAATTCAGACAAAACTACTTACGATGAGACTAAAAGTCAAAGTCCCTGTTCATCCCTGTTGATATCATCTACCTAAAAAAGTTTACAAACTGAAAATCATAACAGTACAAAATGAATCATGTGTGCATTTCTCTAATTTCTCTTTGTGTTTCTGCCAGTGACTCACCGCCCAAGCCCTGCTCACCTACCTATACATGTTCTCCTGCACTCTCTGGATTCACTCTCTTTTTCCAGACTTTGGATCCATTCACCTCCAATCCATCTTTGATTAAAGTCTCTGAAATACTTCCTCTGCCTCCACCTTACTTTTGGGTTCTCATCCATTTACCCAGTTTCACATACCGTGATAGACGTACCATTCAGAGGACATGTACCACAGGGTCATCATTAGGCTACATATGGACCCTATTAATTCTTGTAGGACCTCTGTGCAAACTGAGAACATACCTGGTGGGACCCCAGCTGATGCTGCAGATCTGCATGAAATGAAAGGTCCCATCTGTGTGAATCACTTCACCTTTTAAGCGCCACAGTTTTTTTTCCAATAGAATATTCAGTTTTGCAATCACTTTTTCAAGAGGTTGAAGCTCAAAAATGGTCAGAGATAAAGGCACACCGTAAATGAGAAAAATCCTCAGTATGACCCAAAGTATGTGATGGGGGTAAATTCACTTTATGACAGCTATATCAGATTAGATAATAATAATAATAATAATAATAATAATAATAATAATAATAATAATACATTTTATTTAAGGGCGCCTTTCATGGCACTCAGGGTCACCTTACAAGAATAAGTGCATTAAAAGATGACTAAAACAGATGTAAAACAAGCAATACAATATAAAACAATAAATTAAAATACAAAACAGTGCAATGGTGGTGAAAGGTCAGAGGGAGTAGGCGAGTTTAAACAGATGAGTTTTGAGTCTGGATTTGAAGAGGGGTAAGGACTGAGTGTTGCGGAGGTCAGGTGGGAGTGAGTTCCATAGCTGGGGGGGCGAGCATTCAGCTGCTTGGCCCCCCATGGTGACAAGGTGAGCAGAGGGGACAGAGAGATGGAGAGATGAAGAGGATCGGAGGGTACTGGCAGGAACAGAGATATGAATGAGGTCAGAGAGGTACGGGGGGGTGAGGTGGTGGATGGCTTTGTAGGTGAGGAGCAAAATTTTGAGGGGTGTCTGTGTGATGCCAATAGTTTGAAGTCTGTCCAGGAGGATGGTGTGGGAAATGGTGTCAAAGGCCGCACTCAGATCAAGGAGAATGAGGATGGATAACAGACCAGAATCAGCGGCTAAAAGGAGATCGTTGGTTATTTTAAGTAGTGCAGTTTCAGTGCAATGAAGGGGGCGGAAACCAGATTAAAATAGTTCATAGAGATTGTTATGGGACAGGTGGGAGTGAAGTTGGGAAGCAACAGTTTTTTCGAGGATTTTGGATAGAAATGGAAGGTTAGAGATAGGGCGGAAATTATTGAGGTTGTTAGGGTCAGAACCAAGTTTTTTGAGTACCGGGGTGACTGCAGCAGCTTTAAGGGGCGAGGGGACAGTTCCGGTGGTGAGGGAAGAATGGGTTATGAGTGAGATGAGAGGGGCCAGAGAAGGAGCAGCAGCTTTAACAAGAGCGGTGGGAAGAGGGTCCAGTGGGCAGGTGGAGGTTCTTGATTTTTTGATGAGATCAGCAACATGAGAGACAGGGGGAAGTGTGAATACTGAGAGGGATTGAGAAGGAGGAACAACAGGGATACAGGGTGGAGAACTTGCGGGTATGGTCAAGTTAAGTTGTTGATGGATGTTGGTGTGATGGAAAAATTAATTGTACTGATTAAAGTTTTCTCTTAATCTTATTTTGCTGAACGCTGAGTACACATTCTGCTTGCATGACGAACACTGAAACATTTGAAAGGTCAACTGGACATTTGCACGTAGTACCAGATTCTGTCTTCTACTTTATTTGTCACAAGAATGATTTGTTTCCAGGATATCACGCTGTAGAAATGGTTTAATTAAATGCCAAGGTCAGTAGAAAAGAGGGAGCTGGGCTGAAGAAGCCTCCCCTTGGACAGATAAAGGATAGTGTTTCAGCTTGACCTGGGCATTCTATCCTCTGCAGATTTGTTCTCTGTTAAATGATTGAATCCTCTGTGCACAGAATAAATTCTGAAAAGACTTTTTGACTCAAGAACCATCATTTCACTCTCATCGGTCTGATCTTCAAAACCTTTTTCCACCACATTGGAAATTTTATCAGAGAAGAAGGAAATAAAGCTGTTGCAGGAAGCACTTGAATACATGTGTGGAGGGAGTGAATCGGGGGGCTGAGTGATATTGCGAAGCAGGGAGAATAGAGTCCTGGAGTTTCCTTCATTATGGTTGATCTGGCCGGAGTATTAGGTGGATTTTGCTTGGGAAATGCAGTGTTTATAGTAGGAGAGATGGTTGTTGTACATGTCCTTGTGTATGGTGAGACCAGATTTCCTGCAGAGCCGTTCGAGTTGCCGTCCTTTGGCCTTAAGTTGTCGGAGAGCGGGGGTGAACTATGGGGAAGACTGGGTGAAGGTGACAGATCTGGTTTTGAGGGGGGCCAGGTTATCCAGGAGATGTTGGAGGCTGGTGTTGTAATTGGAAACCAGATCATCCGGGGGAACAGTCAGCAGTGGGGAGGGAGTCTATACTAGTGATGAGAGTGTTGATGTCAATGTTTTTGATATTGCGGAAAGAAATAGTGCGGGAGGGAACTGTCCTGGAGAGTTTGAGGGTAACACTGAAGGAGAGGAGCATGTGGAATATAGATAACGTTTACAGGTGTTCTGTAAACATCTGTAAAAGTTTAGCAGCAGACGCGTCTTCTACTCTGTCTGCCACTATTTCTGTGTTTTTTTACATTTCATCTGTTTCCGTCAACTATTTACCAAACAAACAGCAATCTGCCCACACCAAACCTCCATACAGCTGACTGGTCCATTTATTGTTTATAGTCTTTGAAATATGAGCTTATAAAAGTGGTTCTGGGCATCAGGCCATGTCGCTGTTGTTTCATGTAGAAACATATTTTTGAAGCTACAGGGGAAAAAAAAAATCAGTCTCACATTAAAATGTGATAACTTGTATTGTTAAAATTATACTGTTAATTTGATAAAACTCTACTTAAGCTTTGGTCATGGGGAGATTCTGCTGTTATTGAGCACTGTGGATAACGATAAGTATTCATATTAGAAGAATCAGTCAAACCCTTTGGGGACAGATTCAATTATCATGGAAAAGCTGGAGGGACACAGACGGCTCACGAGAAACAAGCTGCACCACTTCAACACCGCCAAAATACTATCACGTAACAACTGTAACTGTATTTGAATTTTATAGCATATATATGAATGAACAACATACTCCTTTTGCAGGTTAACTGTTACGGTTTTAGCCACTTAGCGGAGCGTAAGTAGGCAAGGTTCTTGTGATCCGTCCAGATTATGAAAGGGATGGCTGCTCCTTCCAGCCAGTGCCTCCACTCCTGCAGGGCCCACACGACTGCCAACAACTGTCTATTTCCCACATCATAGTTCCTCTCAGAAGGTGACAGACGGTGAGAGAAGAAGGCACACGGTTGGAGCTTCTGAGTCTCCGGGTTCCGTTGGGAGAGGACTGCCCCCACTCCAGCATCCGTGAGGCGAGTAAGGGGACTAGCTACCTTACTGTAATTTCTGATGAATCTCCGGTAGAAGTTTGCAAACCCAAGGAAGCACTGCAGCTCCTTGCGGGTGGTCGGGATGGGCCAGTTAACGACAGCTTGAACTTTGGAGGGATCTGGTTGGAGTTGATCTTTAGCAATAACATAACCCAGGAAGTGTACTGAGGTAGTGTGAAACTCACATTTCTCCAGTTTGACAAACAAACGATTCTCGAGTAGACGTTGTAGTACTAGTCGGACGTGTTGCTGGTGCTCAGCCAGGGAACGGGAGAAGATGAGGATGTCGTCCAGATACACAAAGACGAACCGGTTAAGCATGTCTCGCAGGATGTCATTCATGAGTGTCTGGAACACAGCCGGGGCATTAGTCAGTCCAAACGGCATCATTAGGTACTCAAAATGGCCAAGGGGAGTGTTGAAGGCAGTCTTCCATTCATCCCCTTCTCTGACTCGGATGAGGTGGTATGCATTGCGAAGATCCAGTTTGGTGAAGACCTGAGCGTCACAGAGGGGCTCGAAAGAGGGATCGATCAAGGGCAGGGGGGACTTGTTCTTCACAGTGACCTCGTTGAGTCCTCGGAAATCGATGCACGGGCGAAGAGACGAGTCTTTCTTTTTAACGAAGAAAAAAACAGTACCCAGGGGAGAGGAGGAAGGACGAATGAGCCCAGAAGCCAGAGAGTCCTTGATGTAGGCCTCCATGGCCTCCTTCTCAGGGCGAGAGAGGTTGTACAGATGGCTGGTAGGTAGGGGTGACCCAGGGAGGAGGTCAATGGCACAATCATAAGGGCGGTGAGGGGGTAGGGAGAGAGCTAGGTCTTTACTAAAAACAGGGGCCAGGTCATGATATTGAGGGGGGAACCCTGGTGAGGTCAGGAGGTGACAAGGGTGGTTGAGAGCTCCTAGAGGCAGGGACAGCTGACAGGAGGCAGTGGGATTGACAGTGGGGGCTCCAGCTGACAATGGTGGAATTCCTCCAGTCGATCTGGGGGTTGTGCTTCTTGAGCCATGGGAAACCAAGCACCAGAGGAGATACAGGTGAGGGGATCACAAACAGTTGGATGGTCTCTCTGTGGTTGCCGGAAATGATGAGGGTGAAGGGGACGGTTTGATGAGTCACTTGGGAAATGAGGCGCCCATTCAGGGCTGTGACTGTCTTAGGGGAGGGCAGAGGCTGGAGGGGTAGCTGGAGTTGTTTTACCAGATCTTAGTCAATGAAGCTATCGTCAGCACCGGAGTTAATCAGGACATGAATGGGGGTGGTGTTGTGAAGCCCAAGTATGCTAGAGGGGACAGACATGCGATGAGAAGAGCTGGAGGGGGAAGTTGTTTGGCTCACCATGGTGCCCTCCGTCACTGGTGAGCCCTTTTCTTTTAACGTTTGAGGACAGGAGGCAATGAAGTGTCCGGTTTGTCCACAATAGAGACAGAGTTTGTGGCTCATGCGCCTCAGCCGCTCCTGCGGGTCCAAACGGGCCCGGCCCAGTTGCATAGGCTCTTCTAGATCTGAAGGTGGCGCAGAAGGGGCCATGGGAGGAGTAGGATTAGGAGGTCTAGGGGTGAACACTGTGGTGGGGCCTGCTGAAGGAGCCAACCTATGGGTTCTATCAACCCGCTCCCTGAGTCTCTCTCTTAACCTGTTATCTATCTTAATAGACAGAGATATTAACTCCTCCAGAGACGATGGTTCATCCCGGGAAGCTAGCTCATCTTTCAGCTGTTCTGACAGGCCCTTAACAAAAATACCCATTAATGCCGACTCATCCCACCCACACTCATTAGCCAAAATGCGAAAATCTATAGAATATGAGGCTACCGACTGTGAGCCCTGACAAAGTGCTAGCAGACGTCTAGTGGCCTCTCTCCCTCTAACGGGATGGTCAAAAACCTTGCACAGTTCACTGGAAAATAACTCAAAAGAGGCTAGCACAGGGGAAGCGTTATTCCAAAGGGCAGTAGCCCACTTAGCAGCCTTGCCACGCAACAAGTTAATCATGTATGCTATCTTAGCTTTATCTGTAGGGTAGCTCGAGGGCTGCATATCAAACACTGGAGAGCAATTTAAAATAAACTGCCCACAAGAACCTAAATCCCCAGAAAAAGGCTCAGGGGGAGGAACAAAAGGCTCCTTATGAGGAGGGGCAGGGGAAGCTGGCTCTGGTGGGTTACTCACAGGTGGGTTGGTGCAGAGGGTATTGGGCTGGTGATCCACATGGTGAAGCTGGGTGGCAATGCGAGTGATTTGTTGGTGGAGGTCCTGAAGTGATTCCATAATCCCATGAAGCATCTTATCATGTCGTCCAATGAGAATTCCCTGGTTAGACAGAGCCTCCTTCACAGCATCTGGGTTTGCTGGGTCCATGAGGGCCAGATTATTCTGTTACGGTTTAAACCAGTGGTTGTAGATGAACCCAAAAGCAAGCAGAGACAGTGGAGGCAATTGCAATGAGGTTTATTTCCAGATTGAGGGGGAAGAGTGAGGGAGAGTGATCCTGGGAGAGAGTGGCAGCGTGGTTGAGTCTGGGCAGCAGTGCAGGAGAACAAGTGGAGACACTGGAAAGCAAGGAGAGAGAGCAGCATCAAACAAACAGCAAATCTCAGTAGATAACAATCATAGCATATACTTATCACTAGAGAAGCCTGATGTACCACAGTAGAAGTGGGAATAATCTGGCACCAGACTCTTCTCTCAGCAGGCTTTTGTGCAGAGGGGTTGATGAGGGTGATTAGGTGCAGGTGTGAGAGTGCAGGAGTGGCTGGTGCAGGAGTGGCTGGAACCGCCCAAGGCTCTGCAGGGGGGGGGGGTCAGGAAAAACGCCACAGCAAGATCACCACATTAACTCCATCTTTATTAACTGCCCTGAGCAACAAGTAACACACAAAGGCTTCTACCCAAGTATTTGCTTTTTCCTACCATAAAACATCACAATTCAGCATCATGTTATAACCTGATAATTTAGTAACATGAAACAGCTCTGAAACTTATCAAGTTTTAAAGTGATGCAGATATATACTTTTTTCTAGCGTGACAGCAACATGTTTCTGTGTATGACAGAGTAAAAATCCCCTACAACCACATCAGTCTGGAATCTGATAATGACTATTCAGACTGAGACAAGAGCCTTCTCAGCTTCCTCTGAAGCCTTTGAAAAGTGTTGATCTCAGAAGAAAGACAAGTTAGATCTATGACTCACCCACAGTCAAACTGACTCACTGAAGGAGGTTGAGTTACAAATTATGTCTCAGTTTTTGTCTACAACCTAAAAAAAGAACTGATTTTCTTGTGAGATGCCCTGGAGTCTGCTGGAATAACATCATGAAGTCCAAAGTTAAGCTTTGTCCAGCTTATCCACAAAAAGAGAAGAAAAACACTTTTTGTTATTTGTTGAATGGAGGTGGGATCCATCATTTCTGATGCATTCTGGGAAGCCAGGACATCTTAGAGGTGACACATGCTGAGTGCTTATATTACATGCACTTTATTCTAATGCCTGTTGAACATCAACACCAGAATTATAACTTAAACCAAATGTTATTTTACAAGGAGAGTATTAAAACCACAGCTGTGGCCCTCACTAGCCTCTTGGACCAGTAAGATGGAGAAAGAAAAAAAAAGTTCTTCTGAGGTAACTGGGATCAGAAAACAAGTGTTGATCAAAACAAGTATTGAAATAAAAGTACTGAGTGAAGAAAAGAAGAAGTAGGAAGGCAAATAGTGTGTTTTAAAGCTCAAAAACAGCCTTCTGCTTCTGAAATTATGTGAATTATGTTTACTATTCTCTAAACCTTATTTTATTATAAGGCCAACTGACACGTGTGTCTATATACTTGGCAAGTAGCCAAGTTGGAGCCATGTCACTGTCTCATTGTAAAATGTCAGTGCATCACTGCATATGTAACTGTTTCAGTGTTTCTCTCGGGTCTAACAGTCTTCAGACAGAGGCCGCTGGAGGCAGAGGAAACACTTCTCACAGTGGTGATATCTTCAGGAAATGTATTCCTGTGTCTTGTGGTGGTTGTGACATTATTTTTCCTGACTCTATTACACACAGTGCTTGAAGGCTGGGTTTTTGCTTTTCCAGTCATGAAGTGCTTCGAGAGATTGGTCATGGCCCGCATCAAAGACTCAATCGGCACCACAGTGGACCCACACCAGTACGCCTACAGGAAAAATAGATCCACAGAGGATGCCATCTGTTCTGTGGTCCACACAGCCCTCACCCACATAGAAAAGAAAGACTCTTACGTTCGCCTGCTCTTTGTGGATTTTACATCTGCCTTTAACACCATCAGACCACAGACTCTGACCCAAAAGCTGTTCTCACTCGGACTGAGCTCCACCCTGTGCAACTGGGTCCTAGATTTCCTGACAGACAGGCCGCAGTCTGTGAGGATCCATAACGTCTCCTCCTCTCCCATCATCCTCAGCATCGGCTCCCCCCAGGGCTGTGTGCTGAGCCCCCTCCTGTTCACCTTGCTCACATATGACTGCTCAGCGATAAGCCCGAGCTGTCTGATTGTGAAGTTCGCAGACGACAATGCTGTGATTGGACGCATCACAAACAATGACGAGTCCGACTACAGGAAGGAGGTGGAACACCTGGAGGGCTGGTGCAGAGACAACAACCTCTGCATCAATGTGAAGAAGACGAAGGAGATGATCGTGGACTTCAGAAGGAGCAGACATCTCCTCCCTCCCCTGCACATCGGAGGAACAGCGGTGGAAGTGGTCTCCAGCTACAAGTATCTGGGCGTGCACATCTCGGACGACCTCACCTGGAGCAGCAACACTTCCTCTCTGGTCAGGAAGGCACACCAGCGGCTCTACTTCCTTAGGAGGCTGAGGCGCGCCGGACTGGGGAGCTCAGTCCTGACGGCGTTCTACAGGTGTGCGGTGGAGAGCATCTTGTGTTCCTGCATCACTGTGTGGCACGGCAGCTGCTCTGTGGCAGAGAAGAAGGCTCTGCAGAGGGTGGTGAAAGCGGCACAGAGGACTGTGGGATGCAGTCTTTCAACTACCACAGACATCTACTCCTCCAGATGCAGGAAACGGGCCTCCTGCATCATGAAAGACCCCACCCATCCTGCACATGCTCTGTTTGTCCCTCTCCCCTCAGGCAGGAGGCTGCGGAGCATCAAGAGCAGGACAAACAGACTGAGGAACAGCTTCTTTCCTGAAGCTGTGAGACTGTTGGCACCCATCTGTGGAACAGCCTGCTGGAGGACCTGAGGGCCGCAGAGAACGTTCATGTTTTTAAAAGCAAGCACAAGATCCACTTATTCAATACAGCTTTCAATTAAGGTTTTATTTATTTATTTATTTATTTATTCATTCATTTTATTTATTTATGTTATTTTAATTTAATTTATTTATATTTATTCATTCTCTGATCTTAGCCTTCTTTTACATATTTATCTTCTTAGTTTATTTAAGTGTGTATTTATATCTTTAATGGTTTTATGTTTTTATGTTTTTATCCCATTTCCAGTGTTTCCTCAGAGGGGGCCACTCTGTGTTGGGGGGCTGTGCTTGGCTCTGGCTGGGTTGTCTCTTTGTCATGATCATCAGCTTGTTCAGGTGGGGGGTCTGCAGCTGTCCTTTGCTGCTGTGGGCCCCTCCCTGGCCTGTAAGGTGCTTGTGGGGGTGGAGGCATCCTGGTTGTGGACCTTGTGCAGCCCCCCAGTGCAGATATGGCGTCCTACGTTTCCTGACCTGGCTCCTCTGTATTCAGCCACATGTTTCTTAAGCCTTGTTATCTGTGTGTGTGTGTGTGTGTGTGTGTGTGTGTGTGTGTGTGTGTGTGTGAGTGTGAATGTGAGTGTGTTTTTATCAGGGTGGGGCTGTGGTGTAAAGTATGTAAACATGTAAAGCACTTTGTGCTACATCTTATTGTATGGAAGTGCTATATAAATAAAGTTTGATTTGATTTGATTTGATTTGATTTGTTGAACTCTGGTGGTCCCCTTTAGTGCCCCCCCCCCCCCGACAAATGCACACTGCAGTTTATTTTATTCTATCTTTTTACTATAAAGGCTAGTTGATTGTGTTCTTCTTTTATTCTCTTTTTTTATTCCTATATTTATATATATTTATTTATTCTCATTTTTTACAATTGGGCTTGCTCCGGGACCAGGGTAACCAAATTTCGTTCCATCCATGTTTAACATGTGTTGAATGACAATAAAACTCCTTGAATCCATATTGTACCCACGTGAGTGTGCATGTGTCTGCATCAGGGCGGGACACTGCCTGGCGTGTTACAGAGCAGAGAACTGTGAACATGAGGCAGAAATAATCCCTTCATGTAAATAAAATACACAAAATAAAGCTTATCATTTTGTTAAATAAAAAACAACATATAGAGCTGATCTATGAGAGTGGTCATGCATTGCTGCTCCAACGAGGAAATGCCAACAAAACAACAGACAACCACCTCGACAGCTCTTCTTTTTTTAAAAATGTCTGATTTTCTCAGCTGAGTGTCGGTCATGGTCACCTTGTCCCTGGCTCCTGATGTAGTTGGGTCTTTGCTTTGGCCGAAGAAAGAGTTGGCGCTTACTTAGCACCATGTTTTAGCACCTGGGGCCAGTTCTTTGTTTGTGGAAAACAAAAATTGGTCACAATCAGGCACTGGCCTGGAACTAACACGTGTACCAGTTCTGTTGAAAAGAGGTAACTTCGGTCAGAATACAGTTTACAGCAGATGGTGTTGAGCCTACCAACTTCTTAATTTAGGGAGATTCCTACCCAATCATACATGTCAGTTTTTTTCAGAAAGATGGTTTGTTGGAGAGCAAATGGTTTAAATCTAGCCACCAAAGAAGAATGATTAGTTTTTGCAGTATTTACATTCGCAATAAAAATGAATTCTTCTGCATACAGCACACTGATCAGCTGAAGACTCTACAACTCTACAGTTTTATTTAGCAGAGATTTTTGTTGGAAGAGGTGTGCAAGAATTTAGATGGGAGGAAAAACCATAGTATGTGAAATGAAGTGCCTCAAATTTGTTGGACCACAGGTGCTGCCTTTTAGTGCCAGAGAAAATGTTTTTTAAATCTTTAAACAACGCAGGCAAAACTAACAACTGATAATTAAACATCAACAATATCCTTCAATGTTCTTTATCCAGTGCTAAATATTCACTCAGACTAACGTTTCAGACCTTCTGGTTCATTCTACCCTGAGGACAAAGAGCAGAAGGGTCAGACTTCATGTCAAAATGTTCCCTGAACAGTTATGTCTTCAGACATCTCTTGGAAATTTTTGAGTTTTCTTGCGCAAGATGTGAAAAGCACCTTCTTTCCTACAACCACTGACGGTTTCTGTGTGGGAAACACTTTCATTCTCACCCAGTGAAGAGAAAAGCCCCATTTTTTGTTGACATATTCACAGCTTTTGCTTTTTTGTAGCTTTGGGTTCTTAAAAGGACTGTTTTCGACTCTGTGTCTGTACAACAAATAACCTACCTGAAATTAAACACGCAGGTGTTGACCATCACACCCCTCTCTCGTGTCATTAAACCTGTCACAGATGTGAGCTGTTTTCTGTTTATGCTGAGCTGTCTGCATTTCCATATGAAAAATTGTAATTAAATAAGAGTCTAAAGCCAGCGCTGTAGAACCCAGAGATACAAACAGGAAGCATCTGTTTCCCACCACTATTAAGACCATCAACACACTCCACAAGCCGCCTGTGAAGCTCTTGGTTCTTTTGTATGTTTCCATACACAGCTCATATATATATGAACAAGCTGCCTACACCGTCAGCTGCCCACAGGTGGAGAAACAGAGCCTCAGAGGTTCAAACACAAAGATGGATATTTACATGGTGTGTGAGAAGCAGAGAGAAAAGTCTCCCCTGTGGTTGGTTTTGTAGAATTGAAAACCAGCTTGACGTGCATATGTTGGTCTGTGGTCGACCAAAGTTCCTTTGTCCACACACCATCTCTGCCCCCCGTTATTCTGAGGTGACACGTGACAGGAAGAGGTGTCTGTTTTTGTCAAGAGCCGGAACTTTAAATCATGAGAACAGAAACATGCTGTGGTTCAAAAATGGCGCTTCTGAAATCAGACTGAGAAACAGAACATATTCAAACTGCAGTGTGTTATTACAGCAAACTGACCCAGAGGAGGTTTAAAGTCTCCTGCTGCTTTCATAAATCCTTCAGAGGAAAAATGATCCTCAAACATTTCATGTTAAGTCTCTTGATAAAGCTTTACAGTTTGCAGATAAAATTTTATTCACTAGATCTCGCCCACCCTGATACATATGCTGCCCCCTCTCTCCAGTTGCATATGCATAATGTTCTTCTTACTGACACAAGGTAATCGATTTCCTCCTGATACACGGAGAGGTGGTGACTAATTTGAACATTTATTTTACATCTTTGGCAAAAGACTAAAACCAGAGGAAAAAAAGGCAGTGATAGTTTTTAAGTGGTCCATATAAAAATTCTGATTATAGGAGGTACACTCAATTTTTTTTTTGAATAAATAAATAACATTTGAAAAAGAAAGATTGAAGGAAAAAAAATTAAAAGACACTTTGACTTTAAGTAAATTTAATATGTCGACTGGTTTCATCTAAATGCATTGAGTTAATTGAAAGCAAACATTTTAAATGAAGTTCAGTCAACCTAAAAATTATTGCTCTTACCAGCCTGATACATTTGCATGGAACCAGACACATTTTCTTACAGTTTATTTAACGTTTGGTTTTTTTGAGTCCAGCAAAGCGCCTACATTGGAGCTATGTTCCAAATAAATTCAGGAGACGTGCAGAAGGGCGTTTTTTCAGCGAAATAATAATGCAGAATATTTTCAGTTTGTATTATCCTGTGAAAATTCAAAGGCTACGTATTTTCACAGAAATTTAAGGGGTAAAGAAGAGACAAAAACAAACACAATGGTCAAACATCACTGTAACTTTTAAGGTGACTTGATTAATCCATGGATGAAGTCAAATTATGCTCTGAGGAACATGAAAGAAAAAATCTCCTCCAGTCTTCTGTTAGCTCTCACACAGTGGTCACTGACTGTTAGTGAGGTCACCACATACCGTATATCCACCCTGTGCGCAAACTGGGATCTGCGCAGCTGTGTGTTTTATATGACGAAGGCTTCACAGCAACTGCAACGCCCCCTGACTTCCTCAGGGTGGGAACCAAAAATTGTGCACGCCAAAGAATCTGCAAAAAATTCTTTGTCGGAACCTCTAGTGTCATAAAACTTTGGATTTTCTGCTGCGTTTCATGGACTCAAGCTCCAATGGAGCAGATGAGAATCATCTTCTTCTTTCTAGGTAAGCTCTGTCTGAATACTTGCTGTAATTCACTAACTGCATTACATATGTACGGATGCGTATTGCTGCCACGGAAGACAAGAAAAAGTGATATTATCTCGTTATTTCGAGGTAGTGTCTCTCTGATATAGAGATGTGTGATGGAGTGTGATGGCTGAGCAGGAGTGTTGCTCATAAACCTGTGGATGTTCTGTGTGTGTACACAAACGTATAGTTCTATCCTTCACAGAGCTGAGTAACTGCAGAAACTCTCCATGTAGCATGAAACAGAATAAAAGTAAATCATCAAAGTGATCCATATGCAGTTCTCCGTCCTCTGTTCTCCAAACAGTCTGCACATTCAAACAAAGTTTAGCAATGTCAGTAATCACATCATAACACAATGATTTGGCATCACGAAATAACGAGATGATCATCTCGAAATAACGTGATAATTATCATAGTTATCTCGAAATAACGAGATAATATCACTTTTTTTTCTATCGTGGCAGCATCACGCTCCAGTACGTCTCAACTCTTCTCGTTTCCTTTGTGTAACAAACAGCAGAGTTTGGTTCAAGCTGTCTGAGCTCCTGCACATTTTAAAGAATATAGATATATGTCACATTTTATGTAGAAAATAAATTTGAATATAAAAGAAATATGTAAAATTGCCTGCAAAATTAACAAAAAGAATGTATTGTATTATGGTTAATTTCATGTTATTCTAAAGGTTAATATTTTTATTACGGCAAGTACCTTAATTTACAGTTATTACATTGACTTCTGGAAAATGGTGATAAACCTGTAAAAAAAGCACACAATATTGTGTTTAAAATTACAGTTAGAGATTTACAAATACAGTAAATTCTCATTAAAAAACAAAGAATTAATGTAATCTAACATTATGGTANAAAGCAAATTCTATTATTTCTTTCCATGAGATCCCAAACTGTGAAATGTGATTTGTATCATTTTTAAATAAACTAAATATATAGCTGTGCTCATAAATTCACACACCCAGAATTTATGATTTCGTAGGCATTTCCAGAAATTTTCCTTTACTCATAGTTAGTGGTTTGGTGAAGTCATGTATTAACAAACAACTGTGTTTACTCTTTTTAAATCACAATGACAACAGAAACTTCTAAAATGACCCAGATCAAAAGTTCACATACCCCGGGGATTTTGGTCTGATAACAGGAAACTTTTATTGTCAGATGGTCTGCTGATCTGTAATTCTGTTAAACAATTTAAGAGTTTGTATTTTCCCCTAACCCTAGTCCAGGGCAGGACCAAACCATGATTATAAGGAGGCAAACAAAGTCTTTGAACTAACTTTTAAACTTTACATTCACCATTTTATTCATTGCCATGGTAAACTGGTAAAGTATTGCACCTATGCCACCCTACAGGCCAGAAATACATAAACAGAATTAGTGTGTTGCAGTCATAAAAGCCTTTATGATAAAGGGCCCTGAAAATGACTTCGCTCTAAAAGAAAGTGCCACATAATTGGATCTAAGTCAGAGGGTGAACTGAGTCGTCTTTATTCTCATCATTTTAAGCTCATCAAACATCAAGGTATAGTTATTATTATTTTTTTAAAAAAAGGAAAATTAGTCACATGCTTTCTTTTTCAATTAGTTTTAACTCTTTTAATAGAGCTGACAAAAAAAAAATTACTAATCATGAAAAACCAACTACAACTGCTTTGCAAAGTCACTCAAGCTAATCTTTAGTTACATGAATGAATTCTTTAGTTATATAACAAATCATAGACATGTGACGTACTCATTAAAGCTGGCACGCAGAAAATTGACTTTGACTTTTAGATTAATGTTTTTCTGTGTAAATGAATACCCACCACTTGGCAGGGGGTCGGGTTAACTACTTTATTTTTTGTCTGCTTTATGAAATTACAGTCAAATTTATGTAAAATGACAACAATCATCTGTAATTAAACATACCTTGTTATATAAAGGTTTGTGTCTAATATCTAATATTTTTCTCTCTAATTTTAAGGTTAATCCCATCAGATTTATTTGCACCATTACATTCATGAAAATCTAATTCTGTAAACAAAGTTAAAAACTTTTCTCATTACATTCCAGCCAGCATTTGTATGTGGGGTCCATGTGGGTTAAACTGCAAAGTGGGGCCCATGTGGGATCGTCCGTGGGTCCCTTAAGGGTTTTCTATGGGACTACACTGTTGGGTGGGACCTAGCTCAGCCACACATCGAATACCCATCCCAGTCCCAGCTGGATGCTCTATGTAGAACTTCAAGTTTTGGTTGTTTCAGCTCAATAATGTTTGCAACCCAGAAGTCAAATACTGCTCCTTTCCAACCTAATGATATGGTTTCATGAAAATTACTTTTTGTCGTAACCTCACAGTTAAGATTGAGTTTGCTTAAATAACTAAAATCACAATTCTAAGTTGGCTGAAAACATTAAAATAGTTGTTGTTGCATAGATAAACTATGTTGTGTAATGTAAATGACCATTAACCTATTAGAAAAAGAAGTCCACAGGGTGCGATGTACCGTGAAAAAAAGAGCACAAATCTTTCTGTTTGGCCTTTTTATAGGAATAGTATTATTTTTTGTATTTACACATACCATTACACCCAGTCTCTCTTCTTGGAAAATTGTTGTTGTGCTTTTACAACAAACAGTTCTTTGATACATGTCAGATTTTTTAAAAAAGAATAAAACTTTCAGTCAGAAAACACTGCCCCCTCCTACAAACACTTTCTCCATGTGTCACTGGTCACTTTGTCCTCCACTTTGTTTCCTAACTTTCAGCACACCTTACACTTTAAAAAAAGAATTTCTGCCTTTTACTTAAAAGGTGAAATAGTTTTACACTTCAAAACATTGAGTAGAATTTAGAGCTTTGGAATTAAGTCAAACAAACCTTTGACAATGAGTACAAATAAGTGATATTTTGAATGATATCTGAATGAAGGGATTTAGTAAACAACATACGGGTGACACATTCTGTCTGCGCTTCACAGCGTTCATACCTCTTCATGCTCCACAGTGTGGATCAGCTGTCTGTACTTAAATCCACAGACCAGCTGTCCACACTTTAACAAAGTAAACTGGATGTTAAGAACAACAGTGATTAATGTTGTTTTGCTCTGTACATTTGTTTATGTCGATTACTACCAAGGTGAATAAATATGTTACTCACACTCACTCCGCAGTGGAGTAAGAAATATAGATGGCCTATGCCTTTGAGCATCGGCAGTAAACTTGCCTGCTCCATAGTGCATGTCACAGTTTTAGGGTCAGGGTTAAGGTTAGCCTGCGTATGCTGTAGGGTGCAGAGGGACCGTTAGTCAGCATGCACCATGGCATCTAGGCAGGCAGCAGGCCGACACTGTGGAGTGTAGACAGTCGCTGTCACCCATGTGCTGTGACCTTGTACAGCAGGCTGTTATGTCCACTATGTGCCCTCCTCACTAGTGGCTACTAGGTTTGGTAGGGAATTCTTTGTATTTTCACCTCATTAAAGGTGCTTGATCATAATATTTTAAGAAAAGTCTGTAAAATAATGGTGTTTTTCTGCAGTACTCTTAGTGAAAATATCCGTATACTCATTTAAATAGAGTCTTTTACGTACATTTTGAAGTTTTTGTTTGGCTGTGCTGCCAGTCATGTACCTTTTTTTTAACCACTTTTTTTGTTTCAGTGTCCCCTCTGGTTCATCTGACCTCACATTTGCCTGTACTCTGATAGTCATACCTAAACGCCTGCTCACTGGTCTTCATATTACACATTAGTGCACATTAGTGATCACCGTGCTAATATTTAGTCTGACTGTTTTAGACCAGATCATTGCAAAAAACTGACTCAGTTCCAAAGCATAAACTGGTTTTACTGTGGAAGATGCTGTGTGTGGAGACAGTGTTTATCTGTAATAGATTTGTGTTTCAGTATGTAAATGGAAAAACTGTGGGGGTTTGAATAATTTCTACATGAGTTATAGTCAGATATAAAGTCAGAAAAAATGTGAAAAAAGGCGGGAACTATCAAAATTACATTCAGAGTGATTCACCAACAGTCTGTTCAGAGACATGACTTCACCAGGATTTATGTTGATATAAAAACATAAATTTATAGAGTTAAAGACGAAAAGAAGACGCTGAGTGAAAGAGTTCAGTGAAACAAATGTTTAAACTTCAAAAAGAGAAGGAAAAAACTTCTCACACAGCTTCATTTAGGTCCAGCTGTTTATAGACCTGTTTGAACTGTTTTAACTACAGAGGAAATTCTTGCTGAGGAAGTAGAGTCATATGTTTATATCTAAAGATAAAAATGTTGAAGTTACTGTGACTTGTGCAGTAAATAGACCACTTCTTTTCTGAGTTTAGTCTCTGCAGACAGAAGCTGTTACAGACCATCAGAGTCTCAGCTCAGCTGTGGTTTCAGACCTTTTACTGTCAGTGTTATAACAACATAACCCTCTGAAATGAATGAATGTAAAGCTTCAGTTTTGACATGATCCCTGAGTTTGTTTCATGAAGGTATAAAAGACTTTCTGATGTTACTAAACCAGTAGATTTGTCTGTTCGCTCTCTTTGCATCTGATTTGAATATTGTTTGACCTCTAAATTTGTCTCTCAGTCACATTTCCCATTTATGGCCCTTTTCCACTGTACAATTCCAGCCCTACTCAACTCGGCTTGGCTCTGCTCTGCTCGACTCTACAGGGTTTGGTTTGCTTTTCCTCTAGCCCGACTACAGACTCACGGTGGGCGTGGATTTTATAACACAGCTGCGCAGAAGTGCGTGCATGTCATCTATAATGCGACACAAACATAATTTTGTACTAACATATGTGCTACTGTGATCTATAATACTGTGATCGAAAAAAAAAGCTTTCAAAAGATTTCATTAAAGTAATACAGCGGCTCAATGTTGGGCGTCATGACAACACGCGGAGGAAAATGAAGGAGCTGCTTAACGACATTAACTCTTCACTGTATGTATGTGAGATCACTTTAATTTTTGATTTTTGGGCCTGGTATACCAGAGATTTTTTGTTGATCAATCATTCTTCTTTGAACTGGTTTTCCTTTTTGGTTCCCTGTGGATTAATGGACTGATTGGTGCTTAAAGACTCTCGTGGCAGACAGATGCTCCTGTGCTGACGAACTTTGATTTAATTTAAAAGACTCTTTAAACCGAACTATCTTTGCTGTTAACTTCTTTTTAGTTTAAAAGGGACTTTTAACTTATTTAGGAATCATGAAGGAGCATTTTAAGGTGGTATTTTGTGTTTATTCAGTGTGGTTCTGTGCCGACGGGTTTACTTATCATTAAAAACCGGTCGCTGACTTATTAGTTTGCCTCTTGTAAGTGATTTGTACAGAGTCAGAAAGTGAAGCTTTAGATAGGACATTCTCTGACCAATGAGTGGCCGGCAGTCCGCTCACGTCACCTTTTAGTATCGGCTCAGCTCGCTTAGAACCAGGGTAAAGCAGGTACTAAAAACAGGCATCTGACGCGTAGTAGCGCGCTTTTGGAAATGCAACACAAACCGAGTAGAGTTGAGTAGAGTCGAGTAGAGTAGGACCAAGGTGAGTCAGTGGAAAAGGGCCATTAGAGAAAGAAGTAACAGGCCCACTGAGAAATGCTTTCAGAAACCATTGAGAAGTGAGCAGAGACTGATCATGAGACAAACAAGTAAATGTTGCATGAGATGGTGTCTAATGTTTTCCCGGGAACAGACATCAGAAAAACCATCATCCTGCTCTCAACACACCCAACATGCAGAAACAAATTTAGAAGCTGTCGGAATCGTAATAGTTTTTTTTTTTTTTTTTTCTCCCAAGTTCTTCTATTAACTTAACTGCTAAATAAATAGATGTTAAACCAACTTTGACCGTTGTAGTTTATGATATTTATCAAAACATGAAGAACATTTCATGATGTTTTGCTTCTAATATCTTCAAGAAATTCTACATTACATCAAGACATGTCACTCCTGGGATTTACTCATAATTGCAGAAAATTTCAGAAATGTTGCTTTTTTAAATTTATTAATATATATGAAAAATTCAGGGATATCGCCTCAGTATCTTGAAATTCAGTGTATGTTACTTTTGGACAAAAATCAAATTTAAGGGTGTGATCACACTGGCTGTTCAAACTGTGCTATACTGAAGCACATTTCACCCCCCAAAGTTGTAGTACCCGCGCAGGACAGTACAGCCGGTGGTCACACTATTCCAATATGAACCAGAATTCAGCACGGTGCAGACACACCCGCGGCCGCTGACGTCACTGTGAAGCATCTGCTTATAAGATGTGGTCTGAACAGAGTCTCCACAGTAGAGAACACAGAGAACATTGTTCAAACATTACTCACTTTTTGGCTCATGATGAGTTGTTTTGGACCAACACAACCCTCCAACATCCTGTTATTGTATAAAATATGATTGTGGAGAGGAGGGCCTCGCGGCGTCACAGGTTATGCCTCATTTACACACAGCAGCTGCACTCATGATCGTACATGAAGTGAACTGCGCCGAAGCACAGCTCTTGGACGTCCGCTGAAGCAGAGCAGTAAATTATTCCTCAGCACACTTTACTTGCGATCAAACTGGCCAAACAAGCTGGATTTTGGGCTGAAGCATGCTCACACACAGTACAGCTGTGCCATGAAAGTTTCAAGACAACTTGCTGTAAAGTTTACACAAATATCTAAATTATATGATATTATCATCAGCTCAACTGTCCGTGTCTGGATTGCAGGACAGGGTGTTGCTCCACTTTTCTCAGTATCTCCTCAGGCTGCTCTCACATCTTTGACCACTAACTGTCATTTTCTCCTCAGTCTCAAGATCAGCCTATGACAGACAAAAACAGTTTTTTTTTAATCTAGACTGTAGACTAGAGGTATCCAAACTTTCTTCATAAAGGGCCACATTTGATTCTGTGCAAATGACCAAGGGCTGGCAGCTCTTACAAACATGCTCATTGAAAGAAACAAATGAGCATTCTATTTAAGAAATACTTCTTTTTTCATGATTTCTGCAAAACAAACAAACAAACAAAAAACAGTTTCTTAGTTTAGTCAAATTTACTTGTGCTATTATTGCAAACCTATGAGCTAAAACCTAGCCTAGGAAAAATATGTCATAATTTTTCATGGCAGGATCTGGATTCTATCATGATGGTTTTAAAGACACTTACAAAATACCCAAAGCCCCAAATATCTCTAATCTTTCATTCCGAACCATTTAAATGCATCGTTTTTTGTCTTTTCTTCACCATTTCATAACTTAAAATCAGTCTTGTGTCCTCTTATGTATTTTTTTTAACTTGCAATGACTCACAAAGCACATTTTTGAATCATGATAAATGCAGCTTTTGAGACTTGTTGGGTTTTTACAGATTAGACTGAGATTTAGCTTTATAAAACCAGCCTGTGCACAGTTCAAATCTTAGTGAGACGTTTCCGGATATATTTAGGTATTCTTCAAGCATGTGACAGAAACTATAAATGTACACAATAAGAACAGGATTAATCTAAGTGACAAAATTAATGCAATGTAAGATGAAAGCTGGGGGCCGCATGAAAATAAACCAAGACCCACAATCAGTCCCCCGGGCCTGAGTTTGGACAAACCTGCTGTAGACGCTTGGACTGACTGTTTTTTCTCTGTTTTTCCAGTGATGCTCTCATCTGCTGCAGAGGACGTTAAGAGTAATTTCACACGTGTTCAGGGAGGATCTGTCACTTTTCCTGATCCAGCAATACTCAAGGAGGGATTTTTCTCATTTAAAGTCAACACCATTGCTGTGGTGTTTAAAGGAGAATTTAGGATCTCAGAGGAGATTTATGAGGACAGACTTTTGTGGAACAATAAAAATGGACTCTTCACACTCAGGGACCTGCAGAGAAATGACTCTGGGATTTATAAAATTGAATCCAAAGATGGACAGAAAGTTACTCATCATAAACTCACAGTGTACGGTAAGATACTTCTTCATTACAGTTCAGTGTGTTGGTGCTAACACTGTTTTAAGAGCATTTTTGTTGCCTTAGTCTCCAGTTTTTACTCAATGATATATTCCAGCTAAACCCCAAATGTTTTGAGCAAAGCCAAAGTGTTTTTGCTCTCTATTGTACTGTAGGGGCGCAGGTTGTCTAGCAGTCTAGGCAAGAGATTAGATCTTGAGTGGGCAGCCCACTTCATGATGTTACCAGCCCTGCACAGCTGAAATGAAACCTTTACTGTTGCCTTTGTGCTGATGATAAGTGCATCACAGATTTTTTAAGCATTGTTACAGATTGAATTTTCAGAAATCAAAAGCAACATTTTCCTCTCTAAACAACTTACCAATACCAGAACCACAACAATACCAGCTGTGTCCAGTTCTGTCTTTATTTATTCATCTTTCTAATCTGAATAAGCTGCTATTTACAAGCTTGTTTCAGGAAATATTGTGGAGATGAAATGAGGTGTGTGTCATATCTGTCATGTACTCTCTCCTTAATAATACGATCAGGCGTATCTCATCATTTTGCTCATAGTCTGCATACATAAGCATCATCAGGGTGAGATGTCACAGCAATGTCACTGCTAACAGCTCATCTCAGACACAGTTGGTACTAAAACTATATCAAACTGCACAGAACTGCAGAAGTATAGAGGTGTTTTTCTTTGTGTCAGAATATTGTAAGAAAAAAAGGTTTTCCTGATTCAGACATTGAGATGCAGTGAAAGGTTGAAACCAAATTTAATTTGAATTTGAATTCAAAAGAGTGGATGTCTTGGGCAGGTCCCTCACCTATAATTTGTCAGATTTTAGCTCTGACCTAGATTTTTAAGTTACATGGTTTTTCTTTCCAGCTTTTGTATTTATGCTTTCCATTTAGAATTTAATCCATGGAGCAGGAACAGATAACTTAAATTTGTGTCCTGGCTCTGCAGCTGCTCTGTGGGTTTGTTTCTTTTACTTTGAGTCAGCTCATTGTTGACACAGCTTTCTGTAAAATATTGTTACAGTTCAGTGAAAGAGATGGTGGGTTTTAAAATTTATCATGATCTTCGTCATTGTTTTTATTTTTATTATTTTTTTAATCCTTTATAAAAGTACCAACTGCATGCTTGAAAAAGGAATATTATTCCAAAAAAATTAAAAAAATTAAAAGAATGAAAAATAAAAACAGTGAATAAAAACGAAATATATCAATTTGCGAATCCTCTTCAACCTAAATTTGACTCAATACACCACAAGGACAAGATACAAAACCCAAAACCAGTGAAATTGGAACGTTTTGTAAATCGCAAATAAAAACAGAATACAGTGATTTGCAAATCCCTTTCAACATATATTCAATTGAATACACAACAAATACAAGATACTTAACTTTCAAACTAGTAAACTGTTATTTTTTTTGCAAATATTTGCTCACTTGGAATTTGATGCCTACAACATGTTCCTAAAAAGCTGGCACAAGTGGCAAAAAGACTGAGAAAGTTGAGGAATGTTCATCAAACACTTATATAGAACATCCCACAGGTGAACAGGCTCATTGGGAACAGGTGGGTGTCATGATTGGGTATAAAAGCAGCTTCCCTGAAATACTCAGTCATTTACAAACAAGGATGGGGTGAGGGTCACCACTTTGTCAACAAGTGTGTGAGCAAATAGTTGAACAGTTTAAGGACAACATTTCTCAACGAGCTACTGCAAGGAATTTAGGGATTTCATCATCTATGGTCCGTAATATCATCAAAAGGTTCAGAGAATCTGGAGAAATTACTGCATGTAAGCGCACTTTCCCAATCTTTTCTTGCCCCTGTTGCAGTTTTTTTTTTTAAAAAACCTGTTGCAGGCATCGATTTCAAAATAAGCAGATATTTGAAAAGAAAACAACAAAACAAAAGAACAGTTTTTCATTTTGAATATTAAATATCTTGTCCTGTGGTGTATTCAATTGAATATACGTTGAAGAGGATTTAATCATTGTCTTCTGTTTTTCTTTATAATTTACACAACCTCATTGGAATTGTATAATATAAAACAAAGATGGTTGTACAAAACTAAATATAGATATGTGAACAAGAACACACTCATGCAGTCCTTGTGCAGTCAAAGATGATCAGTGAACACCTGAGTAAGAACTCCATGATGCTCAGTGTTCACTGTGTGTACATTTCAGCAGCAGGAGGAACAAAGAAACATAATAAAACACAGACAGGTGTGCTTAAAGGTCCGTTACTCTTACTGATAACAGGAAAACCCCTCCTTCACCTCTGAGCTTATACCTTTAATTTATGACAACAAAGAACCTGTTGGAACACCTCTGTTATTTCCATAAACGTTAAATTATTTTAGAGATGGAAATATGAGCTTGTGTTTACCATGTGGCCTTTTTGTGCAATCCCGATCAAAATCTAAAGACCAGTTAAAATATTAAAAAAACAAACAAAAAAAAACTAATTTACATTTTACACTGTTGAGAAAAAAAAATGAAACAGGTAAATAATTTATTGCTCACAGCGATTGAAGTAACATGGTTTGTTCAGGTGATTAAAAGTTTAAGACCACAGCTAAAAAAAAAGAAGAAAAAAAAAGAAAACACCTTAAATTTAAATAAAAGTCCTAAGTTATCATCTTTTATTTTGTAGAATTTGTCAGCATAAAATGCAAAAAGCAATTTTTCAACTGGTCTTAGGCTCATGATCCTTTGTGTGTAATAAAAGATTAACTGACCTGACAGATGGTTTTTGTTTGTAATCATAATATGGCCATATTGTGATTACACAGTAAACCACACTGGCTGTAAAGGACAGGTGTTCCTTTGTTCCTCAGTATCATGGGTTTCTTTTATTTTGAGATGCCTCTCTTTGTCAATGCTGACTTTGAACAGCTCGGTCAAGTTATTTCTTTTTTTTTAAAGCAACTCCTGCCCAAACTTGAAAGGCCTGGATTCATAGGAAAGGACCTGAGGGACAACTCAATTCTATTTCTCCATTTAATGAAACTCTAACTGTTTCTCCCTTTTTTTCACTGGAGCAACATATGGAAAAATTAGGTCCATAACCAGCAGTGTCTTTTAGTGAACTCAACTTAAAAACAACTCAGCTTTATTTTTAAAGCACTTTTATAACAACCACAGCCAAAGTCACATGCTCAGTTAAAAGCCAAAGAATAAAAATGGGTTTGAAGACGAGTTTTTAAAATGGACAGTGAGGTGGCTTTTCTGATGTGGGAGCTCGTTCCACAATTTAGGGGCAGCAATAGAAAAGACTTTGTCCCCTATGATCTTACACTTTCACCTCTCAATCAGCGGAGTTACATGGTAGAGAAGAAACAGAGCTGAAATCAGTCTCCGAGGATAAATCTGAAACAGGTCAGAAAGCTGGGATTAAAAACGTGATAAGAAGATAACTAAATCAACAAAAAGACATATCATTGTCATTGTCATTGAAAAGAAATTGATATTTAATTATGTTTGTATGGATTCACTTAACTGCCAACTCGCCGGCTATATGTAAATTTGTAGCTAGAATTTAGCAAATAAAAAATGCGGAATTGAGTAACATAAGTATTCTTTTTGTAGCTCAAAATTTCGGAAATTCAATCCAACTCTTAAATAACTTCCAGTATATTTTACTTTTGTATAGAATTTAATACATTCTATTCCGTTTATTGTGAAGATAAAGTAGATTTTTGTGGCTCTGGAATGACTTTGATCCATGTGAAATGAAGCGAAATGGCTCCTTTGATCAAAAAGGTTTGAGACCCCAACTCATGTATTTTGAGGTTCAGCTAAAATAAAATAATGACAACTTCTTTCCTCTGTCTGCTCTCATATGTGTGTTCAAAAGTCTTTCCATCTTCTTTAAAAAAGAAAACACACAGCAAAAATAGTCATTTGGCTCCATCTAGTGGCATAACTCTACAGAGAAAGAGATCACACACAGCAAAAACAGTCATTTGGCTCCATCTAGTGGCCCGACTGACATAGTATGCCCACAGATTAAGATTATCATGGAAAAAAAAATAGTTAGACTTGGAATTTATCTATATATTTTATAAGGTGTGTGTCTCAGGCTGGGACATTGAATATTTGTGTGTGTTTTGATCAGGATCGGACAGTGTACAAGAATGTTTTTAAGGTTTTTGTGTTTTTGAGAAATGGTACTTTGGGTGACCCCAGTGGCCACGCCCATTGAGTTAGGGAAATTCTCTGTATAACTTTTGATCTTCTACGTGTCTTGTATGCACAGGCCTCATTTCGGGCTGATCTGACTTAAAACCTAGGAAAAATACTGCTTATGCGGAAATCTGAACTTTGACGTTAAATTACTGAACCCTCTTTTTTGAATATCCCCATAACAAATATATATTTGTGAATGTCTTTGCATGATAGATGTGCTTGTCAAAAATTGTCATTTTTGGTGGCCTCTGGTGGGCACACATATTGGGTTGCAAAAATTATTTTTACAACTTTTCATCCTTAGCATCTCTTGTACACATGAGCCAAAGATGGAGTTGATCAGACAAGAAATGCTGTGACGAGTTCATTTTTTCTGGCTAGCCTGTGATTGGAAAAATCCAATACTGAACGCTAAATCGGGGCGCAACTGAGCATCGTACCTTTCTGAAAGCACCAATTTCATAAATTTTTCATATTACTTTTTTTGGGGGGGGGGTAGGCAAATTTTGAGGTACTTCTCGTTCATTTCCAGGGATCCGAAAATGTGATTTATTGTTGCGAGGAAAGAAAGCAAATAGGAATAATAATACTGGAAAAATTAATTAAAAAAAAAAAGACTGCTTATCCCACATAAGTTGTATCACCAAACTCGTCCTGCATCACGGGTCTTGCAAATCCACTTTTTGGGCTGATGGCTCGCTGTTTTGCATTTTCTTTCATTTTTTTTAAACTTTGCCTTGGGTAACAATAGGTCCTCGTCCAGACCTTGGGTCCCCGAGCTCGGGCCCTAATAATACACACACAAAAATAAATCATCAAAAGTCAACCATACATGTCACATGGCTGTAGGTGGTATCACCGAGCTCAAAATACATCACCAATGACATATCCTTCATCCAGATTTGATCAACCAACAACATAATTATATCTTCACTGGATGACCTAATTTTCAAATCAGTTTGAAAAGAATAACAATAATAATGATAGTAATAATAATAATAATAATAATAATAATAATAATAATAATAAATTCAAACACTCTGAAAAATGGATGCATTACACAGCATTAACCTTCTGTTTGTGAGTTGCAGATAGCTGGGGTGGAAAATGAGCAGTGTTGGGCCCATTACTGAAAAAAAAGTAGTAGATTACTTTTTACTCGTCACTCTTTTTTCAAAGTAATTTTGTTAATTCACCTATTACTCCCTGCCAAAAGTAATAACCAGTAATTACATTACTGATAATTACTTTTCTTTACACACCAAGATAGTAATTGTGTCCTTTGATAGGAGAAGATGCTGATGCTGTTTACTAATTCTCCAGTCTACTATTTTGATGATATTTGTTATTTTTGAGGGTTTTTTTGTGATATCTTTGTCTGCCAGCAAAATATTCTGTTATATCCTACATACTCAACAACATTTTTAACTAATTTTCACCTCCTGACCTCTGTTCTTCTTCATTACTAGGCCCTTGTAGCACTTTTAGATTTTTTGGAGATGAAGAGTGTGTGATTGGTAAAATGTTATATTATTATTATTATTATTATTATTATTATTATTATTATTATTATTATTATTGTTATTATTTCTTCTTGTGATTCTGAATTTGCACATGACTTCTATACCAGGAGTGAAATTGCAGGTGCGTTATTTTTTTTAAGTCATCAGTCAGTTTACATGACAAACACGTCTGAGACCAAGAGAAAAAGTTTTTTTCAAATCCAGTCCAAGTCGATTTTAGTTGAAATAGACGCACTAAAGGGACATGACTTACATCTGACAATGAACCTGTCATCTTTCCTCTTCACAGAAATAATTAACGAACATATTTCTGCTGCTTTCTCAACTTCTAAAATTTTGATTTGAAGGGGCAAGACATTTATTTAAAGGGGGCACTGCTCCCTCTGGCCCCTGCTAGAGCCGGCCTCAGAGTGTTCTATTCTTGTCATTGTAAGATCATGAAGTGGAGCTCACAAATTTGGTTATTTGTCTCATTTTGACTTTCCTCTCCTTTTTCTAGACCCTGTATCAACTCCAAAGGTGACAAAGTTGAACGTGGGCACAGAGACCTGTTCTCTGCTGTGTGAGGTTCAGGAAGGTGAAGAGATCACTCTGTACTGGTACAGAGACGCAGAAATACAGAACCAGAGCAGCTCAGCTCTGTCTCTGCCTCTCAACATAGAGAATATCACATCATCATACAGATGTGTAGCAGAGAATCCTGTAGGGAATAAGACAGTTGATGTCAATGTGAGGGATCTCTGTGGTGAACAAGACGGCTCAAATAAGTCAAACCTCGGTAACTCAAGGAGCTGTAAGACTTATTTCAATACTCACAGTTTCATTCACATATCCTTGTTTTGTTGTGTTTTTCTGTGTTTGATGTTTCTTTTATCTTGTTTCCACAGATGTTATTGCAATATCCATGGTGTTTACTGTAGTTGTATTTATTCTTGCCTTGTCTGTATGGTGCCACTTCAGACGAAAGGCAACTGGAGAGACACAAGGCAGGTAACCATTTTGATTATATCTGTCCTCAGCTTGTGTGAATGAGTGAATATCTGCCAACAGATATTTTAATATATCTCAGTAATTCTCTTAGATGTTAAAGACTTCATACCGTGATGTGAATAAATGCTGGATTCTGATTGGCTGCAGAACCCATGAACACCTGACAGGTTACACCTATGGAGAAAGTTCCCTATGTTTAATTTTCTAAACTCAGGTGCATCATCTTTAACCCACAATCTCAGTCACTGCAATATGGACTGAGTCAAAACAATCTGAGGTTATTATAAAAAAACAAGGGGTTCACATTGTATCACCTGAACCAAACTCACTTTATTTATATCTTGACAAGGATACTGCTTATCACTGTCTTTGTGTATGACTGGATATTGTACCCCACCATTCTAAACAAAACTAGACCTTTTGAGAAAAAAAAAGAAACTGTGAAAGCTTTAATTACTTATTTATTGCGCTCAGTCCCTAATATTTTCTGATACACACACTAATGATCTCTCTGGTTGTATCTGAAGGTGACTTAGGTCTAAAACTGAGCCATGATTCCTTATTCAAGCCTTAGCGACAACAGATCAAAATTTAACTGAAGCTAAACTTAGGTGTAAATTTTGAATTAGAACAAAGCAGAAAAAAGGAATTGTAATGTCTCCTCAGTTAGGTTAAGATTGCATCTTTTCCTTCAGTCTTGTCATTCATGTTTGTCATGCCTTTATTTTGTAGTAACATCTCTCCTCTCTTTTCAGGCAACTTCACTTCCTGCCCTTTTGTTTCCCTGCCTTTATGATTGTGAGCCCTGCTCTTCACTGTTTCCATCTGTGCCCCTTCACCTCTTGTCTTTCAGTATTTGTCTACCTTTGTCTTGTGCCAGATGGTCTTGTCTCGTCCTGTAGACCCTTATACCAAGCCATGCCCTTTTCTGTTGGGACGAGAGTTTAGAAAAGCCTTTGGTTAAAGTTAGCAGTTCTGTTTTTCCAGCCATGCTGTAATTTTGAGTTTTTATTTTTTTTACTCCTGTGTTCTTTAATAAAGATTTTTTTTAAGTTAAGGTGTGCGTTCGGGTTCCGTTTTTGTGCCAATCCTGTCAGGAATGAGGAAACAAAAAGTAGCAGCTGAAGTTTATCACAACTTTTACTCAACTCAAAATGAGGTACCAGGCTGTAAACTTGTTAATTTCCGTACTGAAGGTTGTCTTTTTTGAAGGGTGAGTGAGTGACTTCTGGTGCTCCTGCAGTCAGCCTCAAGTGGACACTTGAGGAACTGCAGCTTTTAAGACTTCATCATCATCCATCCATCCATATTCTTAACCATCTATCCTGCTATTCAAGGTCGCGGGTGGCTGGAGCCTATCCCAGCTGTCATTGGGCGAGAGGAAGGGTACACCCTGGACTGGTCGCCAGTCAATCGCAGGGCTGACATAGAAACCATTCACGCACACACTCACACCTACGGGCAATTTAGAATGAGGCAGGCACATGGCACATGGAGAACATGCAAACCACACAGAAAGGTCAACAATGCTCAAACTGGGAATCGAACTGGCGACCTTTTTGCTGTGAAGCTGGAGCACTACCTGCTGGGCCACCGCACTTCAGCATCAGTTTCTGAAAACAAAGGTTCTGTCAATATGACAACAGTTTTAGGTTGACCTTTAGGCAAACCTTTGAAAACAATCTCCAGAGTGGAACTTTTTACTGCTGTTTCCACTGTTGCCAAGTAAACAACAAGCCGGTGTTTTCAGTGGAAATACTGCAGTCATGATCAGCTTTGAGCCTACACAGTAGCACTGTGCAATGCATGAAATGATAAACAACAACAACAGCAACCTATCATTTTGTTTTTGTGCTGCTGAATCTACTGACTGCCTCCCAACAAAATTTTCATCTATTGCACAATTTCTGCAATCAGTGAAGATGCTTTTATTATAAACTCTAGATGATGGACTAACCTCTTCTTCAGCACCTGAACTGTTGTTGTGCATACGGCTCCTACAGTTATATCTCCACCTAGAGGCCTGGCATGTGTACTACAGCGTCGTGAGACCTGCAGTGTTTCTGTCGGTTTTTTTTCACTGTGTTTTTTGAAGCAGCTTTTTGGATGTTTATTCAGGTCAATTCTCACATCTATTGAGAACTCAAGGAGTAGAAATGAGACTGTAGCTGGAGAGTTTCATGTAGACATCAAACAGAGAAAGAACAGGACAGTCTACAACTGTAAATCTCACCAGACAACAGTTGGGTCTCTGACTCAATAGTCGGCTTTGTTTGTGTCTCCAGGGTTACTGACTCGAGTGATGAGAACAGGTGCAGTGTTCAGACCAGTGTTGACACTGAGAGGCTTTGTTTGTGTCACCAGGGTGAATTCTTTAGTGATGGAAACAATCATTAACCTGGTTTCGAGCTCCGCTCAGTTAAACCTGAGGGAGATATCTGAGAATGTTGAGAATAAAAGTCAGGTTGAGTTCCTGGTTTCATGCCCATGACCTCTTTTTGATCCTGTCATCTCAGTTTAAACAGAGTTTATCTGTACAGGGCTGTAATTTTCTTTCCCTGGCAGTGTAAGTAAACAGAGACAGCTGCTTGATGGCTTCCCCTTTTCTCAGAATCAAACAGGAAGTTAGATTAACAGTCACATAGGAAGTTACACCAGATCAACACGATAATTGTTAAACGTTTCTTTAGAGTTTCTCCTGACAGAGTGTACCTCACTGCTTACAGTAAAAGTGATGCTCATCAGAAACAGGTAGAGAACAGCGTCAGACGACAAATATTAGGTGCATAATTCAAGAGCTAAGGAAAACAAGCGCCCCCTTTGGTGGGTCTGTATCACTTGTCCAAAATGGGGACACGAATGAAGAAATGAAGCGATGTTTAAATGTTGAAAACTGAAGTTCTTCTAAATCCACTCAAGGCTGACAGCAGAAAGACCATGAACCACATTCACGCCAAGCTGAGAACCTGACTTTTACAGCATAATTAGACATGTTTACATTTAAAAACTGACTCGGATCTGAGTATCTGAGTATCCCATTCCCCTCTGACACACTTTGCAGTGGGTGCATTTGAATTAAAAAAAAAAAAAAAAAAAAAAAGTTTAGAGGATATTAGGATCACGAGTTTGCCCAATCAGAGGCCCAGCTCTGCCGATTGACAGGTCAGCCCTGTTAATGTAATGGCCCTTTTCCACTGACTCGCCTTGGCCCTACTCTACTCGGCTCTACTCGGCTCTACCCGGTTTGTGTTGCGTTTCCACTAGCGCGGTACTACGCGGCAGACGCCAGTTTTTAGTACCTACTCTACCCGGGTTCCAAGCGAGTAAAGCCGATACTAAAAGGTGACGTCGACGGACTGTCGGTCACTCATTGGTCAGAGAATGTCCTCACGGAAGCTTAAGACTCTGTAGAATCACTTACAAGAGGCAAACAAATAAGTCCGCGACGAGTTTTTAATGACATTTAAACCCAACGGCACAGAACCAGACTGAATGAACACAAAATACCACCTTAAAATGCACCTTCATGATTCCTAAATAAGTTAAAAGTCCTTTTTAAAGGAAAAAGAAGTTAACAGCAAAGATAGTTCGGTTTAGAGAGTCGTTTCGATTAAATCAAAGTTCGTCGGCGCAGGAGCGATCTGTCTGCTACGAGAGTCTTTAAGCACCAATCAGTCCATTAATCCACAGGGATCCAAAACGGAAAAACAGTTCAAAGAAGAATTATTGATCAACAAAAAATCTCTGGTATACCAGGCCCAAAATTCAAAACTTAAAGTGATCTCACAGGATCCAGTGAAGAGTTAATGTCGTTAAGCAGCTCCTTCGTTTCCCTCTGCGTGCAGTAGCACATGGCTGTTGTTTACCTCCGCTCCTGTGTTATGACGCACGACATTGAGCCGCTGTATTACTTTAATGAAATCTTTTGAAAGCTTTGTTTTTTCCTTTAAAGACCACGGTGGCACATATGTTAGTACAAAATTATGTTTGTGTCGCGTTATAGATGACATGCACGCACTTCTGCGCAGCACTTTAGCGCAGCTGCTATAAAATCCACGCCCACTGTGAGTCTGGAGCCGGGCTAGTGGAAAAGCTAACCAAACCGAGTAGAGCCGAGTAGAGTAGAGCCGAGCCGAGTAGAGTAGGGCTGGAATTGTATAGTGGAAAAGCGCCATTAGAGAGGAGGACCAAAGCTGGCCTCATTTCAGCCTTTCAGCCCCATGAACAGAGACTCAACAGATGACAAATCAAGTCTCCTGTCACCAACCAAAACTTTAGCACATCAGAGAGCAGCCAAGTAAAGTCACCTGTGACCAGCCCACCTGAGTGAGCAAACAGCAGCATCCAGGGATTGACTTACACAATTCTAAAAAGACCCAAATGCAGGATGACACCAAGACAGGAGTCAGTGTAAAACAGTACTTTGATCTATAAAATGCTAACAGGGCAACAAAAACACAGTCAAAACCAAATTTCAGTACATCCAGGCAGAAGTACAAAAACAACAAGTAAAAATATCTGAGACAAGGAACAGACTGAATTAAAAAAAAAAAAAAAGAGGTAAAACATACAAAGATTGGAACGATGCAGGCAGGAGCACAAACAAACTGGCAGCAACAACTGAAACTGACAGGTTTAAATACTTACAGGTGAGTGGTGAGTCTTAGGAGGAGCAGGAAGCTCCAACACACTGCAAAAACTGAAATTTAAGCAAGTCATTATGTCTTATTTTTAGCAAAATTTGTCTTACTATTCTTGATTTGAGCCACATTTACCAGACAAGGTCATAAAAATGTCTCATTTCAAGTTTTTTAAAGACAAAAATGAGGCATCAATTGCTTGTAACAAGTCAAAAAAATGAATGACTTGCTTAGATTTCCGTTTTTGCAGTGCAGAGTTGGACATCGACTGACACTGAGATAAGAACAGAAACAAACCTTGATTCTTGGTGCATTGGGAATTCAAACAGGAACCCTCTCAGCAGTGTAACAGCATTAACCACTGCAGCATGTGCTTCCCTCACATGATACAGTGGTTGGTGTTTCACTGAGTTAAAACCAGGACAGGGTTAAGTAAAACAGGAAATGACAGTGAATTATGATTATTCATTGGGACCTTGGACCCAGATCTTGAAAACAGGATGAATTCCAAGACGTTTGGTCACCAGACATTAGATATCTATATACCTGTATACAAAAACAAAGTGTTTTTAAATTTATTGGCGAATTCATGAAATAAACACAGCCTTATTCTAACTTATGACTTATAACATTATGCTAACTGGTGGAGGCGAGAGCTGAAGAGAAGGGCTGTTTTCCAAACCGCCTACTACTACACTAGCGATGCATACTACTTCGACTGAAATTCAGTATGTAGTAGGCAGTATGCGAAAACTTGCGAGATCTGTATCAACTACAAGTTGATCCGGGAAAATTTCTCAGTATGCCACGGACCAGTCTACCTGGCACACTGTTTCCCACAATGCATGGCGCAAATGCCGTTTGTCAATTTGGGGGCGCTCAGGTTGAGGTGAATTACTGACACCTACTGGAATAAATCAGCTCAACTACAACACAACAACAAAAATGTAAAACAGTCCGAGAGCTAAAAGTGAAGTGACAGGAAAGAAACAGTGGTAAATCTGCTCACTTCATCATGAACGAGCTGTTTACTTTTACCAAATTCATAAAAGCCAGTAAGTCATTTATCACTTTTTATTTTACACTAACAGCCTACGTGGGTAATGAGGACGCAGTTTTTACACCAGCTGTAAAAATAAAAAGTCAGTTGGTTTCAGATTTATTTTCAATACACGATAACTTTTGGTGCAAGATAAAAAAATCAAATAATGCTGTAATAAACTTTTATACCCTTACAAATTTTATAAAGTCGGGACTCTAATCTCTCTCTAAGTTTTCCTAAATAAATTAAAATTGTTCCTTGAACCACTAAAAATAAAGAAAAAACCATAAAAATTCTCAAAAAAATTAAAACTTCCTTCACATGCTTAATTTCATTTATTTATTTTCCTTTGTATCTCATTGACATCTAATTTAACTTATCTACTTTTATTGCTCCTGTAACTTCTCCACTGATTGATGTGGTGAATTAATGACTGAAATGCCAAATGTACTCATGGTTTATTTATGATAAAATTAAACATTAGGAAAAAAACCATCAGCTCCACTTCCTGAAACAGAAATCCAGAGTAGTATACGACTAAACAGGTCCAACAAAACGGTCATACTACATACTACATGCTAAAGTAGTAGGTAGTAGGCGGTTTGGAAAACAGCCAAGGAGTCAGGACGATGTGCCATTACTGTTGTGTGAGCTACTGTGAGACAACATCCATCGCTATGGGGAATGTAAGATGAATATAAGATCCATCTCCAATAAAATGGAGATGCTAATCGCACTAACCACTAACCTGCACCAGAGATAAAACCAGAGGGCAAAGTAGCATCATGCTCATCATAGCGACATGGCTAATGGCGCTAACATCAGACACAACGTCACATTAGAAGGATTTTACCTGCTGTGTGGACAGGAAACAGGAGAGAGAGTGAACAGACTGTCTTGTAGTTGATACCTATCATATTGTTATATTTATATATTCTTGGAATTTTTGCACCATTCATTTTTTTTTCTTTGCATTACTGCTGTGACTGTGAATTTCCCTTCGTAAGATCTTATCTTCTGTTAACATTACTTGAAGCCAAAGCGAGTTTGAAAGATATGTGTATTTGTTCAAACCATTAAGTTCATATGTTCATGGAGAGACAAACAGCAACCCACTATGTGAAGGAAAACAGATGAGGTTACTTCATTAAATTGGAATTTCCAGAACGCCCTGAGACAAAGAGGATTGAGTGAATGGGTGTAACTCAAGCTCTCAGCTGAATATGCTCACAGACGCGGTTTCATGACACTAAAACCAGCTGCAGGTAGAATTTCTATTGAAGCACTAATCATGTGTGAAGAAAAGCAGGCTGAGAATGATTCACACTCTTTTGTTGATGAGGCCCTCTTCTTACATGATGCTTCTTTTGTTCTTTCTCTGTACATTTTTTTCAACATGTTTGAATTTTTGTTTTACTTCAATACTTTCTTCTCTCAGCTTTTAACTCACTGTGTCTCTGTGTCTCTCCAGGCTCAGAGCACAGAAACTCTGACGTGGTTTACACAGACATTCATATATCTGAAGACAGGCGCAGACAGGTTAGTATGAACACACACACACACACACACACACACACACACCCTCTGAGTACATATTTGCTTGAGACTCCCTAGTAATGTTTGCTTCACTGGAAACTGGCTCCATGTCTGTCTCCTTATCTTCTCCACATTAATCTAATAACTCAATATGGTCTGAGATACTGAATAAAAAGAAATATCCAGGATACTCTTTTCTTTACAACATCACTCTGCAGAGAACAGATCTACAGTTGCCACACTTCATTTCAAAGTCAAATAGTTCTTCATATTTGCATGTGCATTTGCATTGCAAATAGCTTTTAAAGTGCATGTTTCAGAGGTGAGGCAGAGGGTGTTTTCGTTTTTTTGTGGAGTTTAAAGCTCCTTACACTCACACGCCAAACCAACTCTGTATAAGGTCGCCTCTGTGTATCCAAACTGTTTTGAGCCTGAAGTGAAAGATTCACTGAACATAATTTACATTCTTAGTCCAACTACAAGAACAAACACATCACAGCTGCAGGCTCCAAAAGAATCCAACGGCAGAAAGAAGCTGAAACCGAAAAAACAAATTCCATCAGCACAAACTGATAAACCAAATAGCTCCAGGCCTGAAGGGGGTGCTGGGTTCAATATGTTGCATGTAAAGTTGTTAGGGCAAGGGGTCACCACAAAAGCTGCTGGTAGAGTCTGAAGAAGATGGAGGATGGTCGACCCATTAGTGGGATGTTGGTGACTCTTAAGGAGGTCTGAGCTGGATAACAGCAGGGTCAGACCAAACCTACAGTGACCCTGACTCCAACAAACCCACCTCTAGGATCAGACTGATGTCTGCTGCACTAACCTGATCTCAGCTCAGCTGTGTCTCAGTCCTATGAGCCTCAACCCCTTGTTGTTATTGGATCCGTACCGGCAACCCCATCTGTTCTGTGCATGTGCGTTGATGACGTCACTTCTGCCACAAGCAAATTTTTACAATATAGTGATGTCACATGCCTTTATTTTTTTTTCTTTCTGTTCAGTGTTGATACAGCCAGTACAGTCTTTAAAATTAGTTGCTTTGGGTTAAGTTTAGGGTAAAAAGGGTAAATTAGGGTTAATTTACCGATGTGTTGCTGATGTAGAATGAGCTGTTGAGCCGATGAGCGGATGTGGACGCCTTCTGTCCACGGATCAGGTAATGACACCCCTGTCATCCTGGCAGACAAAGGTTCTTGTGTTTTTCTCTTGCAAACATGTTTCACCTTGCGCCCCCTACAGTCCCGGAGACTTGTTGCCAGACTCAGATGGTCAGCATTGTCTTCCTGTACTTTCTGATTTCTTGTTTTTGTTTCAGACTTTTATTTCTAAAAGGGTTTCAGCACTTTTCATGTTTCTGCTTTCTCTCCCAGAACTAAACTCAGGGACTCAGAGTCTGTTGACTGAACCAGATCAGGCAGGCCCAGTAGATTAATGAGGCAATGAGCAAACACAGACAATGTGGCTCAGTGTTTGTGAGTGTGTGCTGGAGGGGTGAGGCAGTCTACTGGAGGAAATGGGACACTGATGGGAGGTAATGGATGGAGCAGCAGGATGTCAGATAGGAGCTAAGTATGTAGCAGGAAATGGGTGCACTTAGAGTGCACTGCTCTACTCACACCACAACGGTTCTTTTTGTGAAAAGCAAAAGTATTGTTGTGTTTCAGCCTCCCATTTACACGGCAATCTACTGACTCCCTTCTACCAACGCGAGCATTTATTGCACTATTTCTGCAATTAGAGAAGAAGTTTTTAATATAAACTCCAGATGATCAGCTCACCCCTTCTTCAGCCTCTATACTATTGCCGTGTATATGACTCCTACAGTTATATTGCCATCTTCCGGCCTGGCATGTGCACTACAGCGTTTTAAGTTCCTCAGTGTGTCCATGTAGACACAGATTGTTTTCATTGCGTTTTCATGCGTTTCAGGGGTGAAACGCTGTTTGACATTGTCGTGTAAATGGGGCCCTAATCTTCTCATTTGAACCCAACATCAGCTCCAAACTGAGGTGTCATAAACTCCACATCATGAAAACTGGGCTTGGAACAGTTAACTTTATTTCTTTACAATCAAACCTGACCAAACTGAGGTTGACAGAGAAACACATTTAATAACTCATACACAGATGTTACTGGCGTTGTAGTGTAAAGTATGACCCTGGTGACTGGTGACCTCTCTGAGAAGCCTTCGAGGGCGTGGTCAAACTGGCCAAGTAAACCGTGCAGCACTCAAGCACAATCCACCCCTGTGGTGCCGCTCGCCCACAGGACAGTGCGATCAGCGGCCACACTACTACAACATGAACCAGACTTCAACACCAGAGTGCCAACACACACATGACTGCTGATGTCACTATGAGGTATCTCTTAACAAGACGCAGTTTCATCAGAGTCAGCAGATTGGAGAACATGGAGAAAATTGTCACAACTTTACTCACTTTTTGGCTTCTGTTAGATTGTTTTGAGCCAACACAGCCCTCCAACACCCCGCCATTGTTTAAAATGATTATCCAGAAGAACAGTCGTGGCGATCACAAATCATGCATTTATGCATCATGTACGTGCAGCACCCGCAGCCACATGCTCGTGCATGAAGTGAGGCACTGAAGCACACCTCCTGCAATCGGGCTGATGCCTGGGAAGTAGGCTGTGCCTAAGTATGGTTTGCTTGCGGTCACACTGGCCAAATGAGATGGGCTCCACATCTGAAGTGTGCCCAAGCACGGCCTGGTTGGCCAGTGTGACCGCGCCCTGAGAAATATTGTATTGTCGTGTCCTTTACCCTGATAGTTGACCTAATGCACTCCAGCTTTGGTCGACTCAGGGTGGATTCACACTTGTGCCTCTTTTGCTTTGTTCCAATTCAGGAGCAAAAATAAAACAATTGTTGGTTTATTTGTGTTCACACACCAAAAGTCTTTAGAGGCACAAAGTCATAAATAATTGCCACATGCAATCAAATTTTCTCTCATTGGTCAGAGCTCTTACAACCTCAAGTCCAATGAAGATGAGATGTTGTGAACAACCTGTAGAATAGAGTTCGCTATGTGATCAAAAGTTTTTTTTTTTCTTCACAACAAAGATCTTCCAGGGCTGCACAGTGGCGCAGCGGGTAGCGCTCCAGCCTCACAGCAAGAAGGTTGCCGGTTCGATTCCCCGTTCAGGCATGGTGGGCCTTTCTGTGTGGAGTTATCATGTTCTCCCCGTGCATGCGTGGGTTCTCTGCGGGTACTCCGGCTTCCTCCCACAGACCAAAAACATGCCCACGTTAGGTTAATTGATTATTCTAAATTGCCTGTAGGTGTGAGTGTGTGTGTGAATGGTTGCTTGTTTCTGTGTCAGCCCTGCGATTGACTAGCAACCAATCCAGGGTGTACTCTGCCTCTCGCCCAATGACAGCTGGGATAGGCTCCAGCCACCCGCGACCCTGAATAGCAGGATAGACGGTTAAGAAAATGGATGGATAGATAGCTCTTCCACTCCTTCTGCTTCTGCTGTTTCTTGTACGCCCTCATATTACATCTATTCATCACATCTATTGTTTTGACTGGACGGTTAGCAGCCAGGTGCATTACTTCTCCCCCCATTACCCCGATGTTAACCTCAGGTATGAGTCAGTTGTGCTGGTTGCTGAGGTGATGTGTTCTCACTGCAAAAGAATAGCTACAGGGCTCAAATAGAAGCAAGCAGAGACCATCTATTTTGGTGCAATTGTGCATATGTCTAAACAAACTGGACAAGGGTGGGGGTGTGTGTGTTACTGCTTCTGTACAACTGCCCCAAACAGGCCAGGTGTGAATACACTCTGAGACTCTCATAAACTAATTTAAGTGACATTAAATCTATTTAAACTTCTATAAAGAAAATCAGGCTGAGTCCAGTCAGGAGAAGAGTCTGTCCTCGCTGAATCTGAGGTGCTTCAGTCAAACAAGCAGGTTGAACAAATCAGGTGAACGAGGGTTCCACAGACACTAGATTATGTTAGACACAGAAAGACATCTTCTTGATACCATTTTCATTGCCCTGCTTTTAAACATACACCTCTTTTCTTCACCAGAACTGCTGAGTGAGCACTTTTAATGTATCCCCTGTATCTGAATACACACACATCTTGCACACTTAGTCACTTTACTTACCGACACATCAGGGCATCTAGCAAGTTTGGATACATTAGACAGTTGCCAAAGTGTTTCCAAGAGGTTCAACTCATTCCACTGAGAGAGAGAGAGAGGTGGAGCAGTGGTAGCACTCTCCTTCCATCACAATAAAAAGGTTCCTGGTTTGATTTCCCAGCCAGACAGGTTTTTTTTCTCTGTGGATTTGTCATGTTTTCTCCATGCATGAGTAGGTTGTCCCCCCCAGCTTCCACCCACAGTCCAAAAACATGCTCATCAGGTTGATTTGTTGCTCAAAATCCCCCATAGGCGTCACAGTGTGTGTTTGTTTGTCTATCTCCATGTGTTATCCTTATGATAGTCTCACCACCTGTTCAGGTGTGCAGGTGTAACCTGTCCTTTGCCCGTTAACCACTGGGTTATAGGCTCCAACCCTGAAAGGAAATTTGGGTGAAGAAAATTGACGAGTGAGAGTATTTCTTACTTGTCATGATGAATTCAGGTTTTTACACAGTGTCAACAGGAAACACTGATGATAAAAAAGTCTGACTAACTGTGCAGAGCTGGTTAAAAGTCTTTTTCTGGAATACAGATAATGATCTTATTTGACTGTGAGCTCTTCCTCTGCAGCTGCAGCCTCAGTTTAATATCTGTTTCTTATTCATTGATGTTTCCTCTCTCTTTTTTCTGTTTGTTCTTAAAGGAAAGAAACCATCTGGACTCTCCTGAAGCTGCTGAAGGATCAAGACTTACATCGGTGTATGATAAGATTCAGCCACATCGCATCATTCCTGCAGAAACAGAAGCAGATGCTTGCCTGTACAGCAAAATCACAAACGTCCCACATGCATGACCTGTTTACTGAAACACAGCCTGATATTCAAGCTTTAACATTGAACAGCTGCAGCTGTAACTTGCTATTTACTTGTTTTATGTCAACTGCTGCTGCTTACATTCCTGAGTTTTTATATATTTGTAATATAAATTATTTTAAAAAAGCCTTTCTTGTACTTTACAGTGTCTCTAATGTCCTAAAAATTATCAACGTGAGCAGCTCAGTTGTAAGAATGTAACAGTATTTATTGTGTGATATTATGTGAATGTAGAGCAGCTTTACATCCAGATGTGCTCAGAACATGCTCAAAGAGTTTTGTTTGTACACAATAAAATGTAATAGTCAATCTTACTTCAAACAAAGTTACCATAACTTATTTTAGTTCACTCTGTTGAGTCTACTCACTTAAACTTTGTAAAGACAACTTTCTTTTGTTGACTTGAAAAAACTCAGGAAACCAGTTTCCAAGTAAAGTAGACCATAGACTTTAAGCTGTTAAAACTGAAAAGAACTGAGTTCTGACAACTCATGACATGGCAGTAACCTAAATCAAATAAGTTGATAACCAAACCCTATAACTGTGAGCAAGGAGGGCACATAGTGGATATGGTAGCCTGCTGTACATGAGTGCATTAAGCACAAGCCGCCTATGCTCAGTGATGTTGACTGGCTGTTTTCACTCCGTGGCATTGACTGGCTGTCATGCTCCATGGTGTAGACCGACATCCCCTGCTGGCGTTTTTTCATGCAAATGAAAATACCAGTTTAAATTAGAGGCTAATAAGAGACATTCACAGGAAACTTTATCTAGAGTTCTACAGGAAAAAATACCATTATTTGTTGATGTCCTTGACATCCAGTCTATGCTGTAGACAGCTGAACCAAGCCATGGAGCTTGGACAGCCAGTCTATACCAGAGCAAAGAAAGCCTGTGTAATCTTCACAATATATCCATGTACAGCAGGCACTCATGTCCACTGTGTGCCCTCCTCACTCATGGGCAACCTGAGCAAGGATTTTGCATTGATTACATTCAAGGTTACTGCCATTGCATGAGATGTCGGAACCAATTTTTTTTTCAGCTTTAACAACTTAAAATTAATGATCTACTTTACTTGGGAATTTTGACAGTGTATGTGCATCAGGTCCAGAGAAGAATTTCATAGATATTTGATACAGGCAGTAGTGAGTGATTCACTAACTAAGTATTGAAGTATACTAAAGTAAAATAACATTTTTGATGAGATACATCACTTGTTTACAAGATTTCATTAAAATTCAATAAACAGGGAAATTCTGTCTTTCTTATTTTTGTTTGTTTGTTTCTGGGGGAAAAAAATGGGACTTCCTCTGAAACTGGGAAACATCCTGAAAAAAGATTTTCCAGAACTTGTGTACAAAACAATGGGTGTAGTTGCAGCGGCTTTTGGGAGCTTGTTTATCTCATCACTAAACAGGAAGTTTTTGCATTTTTGTTGTGGAAGTTCCAAACTACTTCAAACTGCACAAGATGAAAACCTCATCCTGACAACGGTTTAATGCCTTAACTGCACATTTGCTAAGATAAGAATGAATTTTTGTATTATCATTATTTTTTTTATTCATTATCAACTGCTAAGTTTGAGGGTGTGAAGATTGACTCTTGCTAAATTGTCTGACTTGAGCGACAGGTGGGAACACTGTAGATGTTTGTAAGGACGCTAAAGGGTTGCATAAACTCTGCCTTTTTACCTAATGTCAGGTTGACTAAAAGTTAGTCAACAGTTAGATTGCAACATAGCAACTATTGCTCTACACCTCCTGAGAAGTGTATGTGCTAGTGTGTGTGTGTGATCACACTAAGACCACATCCGTTGTTGACTCAGTCTGTGGTCCAGTATTTCCTGTAATTGTCAGTTTGACACCAAAAAGAAGACCTGGCAGTTAACAGGAGGAGCTACAGAAAACATCTTTCTCATGGTGGACACATTTTGTATATGGTGTCTCATGCAGAGAAATGAAGACACAGTTTTAGCATCCATTTGATTCAGAGGTGTTGAAGACTGATAAGGAAAGAAAAACAGTGCGTATAAAGGTGAAGAGGATCAGGTTAGCGTCCTGGAGTGAATCTAGCCTGTACTGCAGAGGTAATGCTCCCTCCACCCTCCTCCAATGGAGCGAGACAGTTTAACTTCTGCTTCATCTCACAGCTCAATGAGAAACAAAGAACTGACCTCAGTCAAAAAACTTCTTCTTGAAGACAGACTTATCAAAGCTTGACTTTTCTCTTTTTTGAACATGTATCTCGTAGTGTTGTTTTATAAAAGACTGATTGATAATTCACTAAAAATGTTCAGCTATTTATTTTCAGCCTCATCCTGCACTGAGAAAAATAAACCTGGGGAGAAGTAAATTTAACTTAATTAAATCCTTGAAATCAACATTAAACATTCAAGTTAGTGTCTTCACACAAATATATCTGGTATTGAAGTCAAAAATATTAGTTCAAAATACAAGACTGAATTTTTTTTTTCAGAACATGAATAATCTAAGCAATGTGAGGCAATCTTTTTGAGTTCATCCACACAAAAAGAAACAGTCTTGTTATCTTTGCTGTTTGATTTGATATTTCTGGAACCAGACGCTGAGCTTTATTCCTTGCCATACCTTGTTGCCATGGAGGGCACACAGTGGACATGAGAGCCTGCCATACATGGATGAATCACACAGGTGGCACAAGCTGTCTATGCTGGTGTGGACCCGCTACCTCCTCTACATGGAATAGACCTGCTGTCTCTGCTACATGGAGTAGATGGGCTACGCCAACTAGTGTGTACCCTTCATGCTGCATGTAAATGATAGAATTAGGCTGATATTACTCAAAACTTCATTATAAACATCAAAAGCTTAAGTAATTCATACAAAGACTAGTTTTGTTTGATCTGCGTAAGAAAATCAAATTCACTTTACTTGGATTTTATTTTTCATGTGAAAAAAGTGTGTGAGACAAAAAGCAATGTTGCTTCTGTAACATAAATAAATGATGCAAAAAGTTGCCTGACTTTTCTCAAGAGAAATTTTTTTTCAGTGTGTTGAAGGATACTAGAGTGAAGCCTCTGTAGAACTATTCACAGTGAAACTGAGACTCATGACAAACAGATGAATGGATGTTTTTCTCAGGGGTAGATGAACCAAGAAATGAAGGTCAGTATGTTCCAGTCTGATCTGGAGTCTCAGCTGGAGGTTGTTCTACCAGCAGAGCCATTTTGAAAGCTTGTCATTGTCATTCAGGTATTTTACAGGCCTGTGAGGGCCACCTGTAAAAAAAAAAAAAAAAAAGGTAACTCTAATGCCCCCCCCCCCCCATCTCTCTCTGTATGTGTGTGTGTGTGTGTGTGTGTGTGTGTGTGTGTGTGTGTGTTACAGAAAGAAGCATTTTGAGTAAGGAAATGTTGACCTGCTACCTCTCTTTTGACTTGGCTGTAGCTTTTTTGTTTGTTTTAGCTTGGGTGTAATCTTACCCAAATAACCCATCCCTCTTTATTTATTAAAGATGAACCAAGAAATGAAGGTCAGTATGTCTTAAACAACGATCGCCATCAGGGATCAGAGACTGAACAGCAACAAACAAGATTCCAAACAAATCCATCTATAACTCAGGCAGCTGTCAGTAGTTTGGATCAAATTTTATTTAACTTTTCACATTTATTTGGCTCAAACATATAAACAGAAAGAAAGATGATGGATGGAGATGAAGGCTTCTTTTTTTCCTCCCAAAAAATAAATGTATCCTTAAAATAAAGAATCATATTCTCTTCTTAAAACGCACTTTTACCGTCTTGCTTATATGTGATGTCGTCTTCTTCCTATTCTTATCACCGCGACTATCTCTTCACCTCTTTATTGTCCTCTTTTGTATTTTTTACCACCCTCTTACAGAGCTGACTCACTTATTGTTAGAGTAAATGTACATAAGTTATCCCATATATGCTGATATTTATCCACAGTTTCATATTCTGATATTCCTTCTGTACTTTCACCTATTTTCTGTGAAGCACATAGTTCACTTCTCAGGACTGTGGGAGCCTTCCATAGTCAAGGTCGGTTTGAAGATGGGAGGACACTGGACACCCAGCGTGTACTCGTTTGCTGGACTTTATACACACACACACACAAACACATATTTTGTGTAAAACGTCATGGTGTAATGCTCCCCCATCCCCTCAGAGTGCAACATGTAACTAGGGCCCTCTAAGGGAATATAAGGTGAGGATGGGCAGAGTGGGATTCAGAGCGTAGAAGATCTGTAACTGAGCACATCTCTGTGTTCTCCTTGCAAGTAAAATTAAAATTCTGTTGTCTTTTCCTCATTTGTGTCTCTTTTCTGATGTCTTAGGTTGCTTTAAACCTGACACTTATTTATTTAGCTATCTATTTACCTCCCTATTTATTCATTCACTTACAAGTTTATTTTAATTATTTATGTTTTTATTTATTTATTCAATTATTTTCAATGAGTTGAGCGCTCCAGTTATCATCTCCACTCTAATTTTTAGTCTGTTTTATCCTTTTATTACCTTATTTACTCACTGCTATATTTCATTGTTGTTTTTATCTTCTCTATTGTTCCTGTTTGCTTTTTTACTCCTTCTCACCTCTGGTCCTCATGGTCTCATCATAGGGTCTTGCACTGCCTGAGTTCTCTTCTCTTTTGCTTCTGTTTGGTCTGTATGATTATTAATTTTCATTGTTGTTCGCTATTTGATTCACTGTTTGTTTGTTTCTTTGTTGATTTTGCTGTGGATCTCTGCTGTAAAGCACTTTGTGAACTGTTGTTTTTAAAGGTGCTCTATAAATAAATCTATTATTATTATTATCATTATTATTATTGTTATTATTATATTCTGTTAGTCCATCTTTAATGTACCTGTGAAAAACTACCAAAGTTTTAACATCCCTCTCTGTGGACCATCTGTCATTTATTGCTTTTTATAACCTGCAGGTTATAAAAACAGGTGTTGTACATAACGTACTGGAAAAAGGGAGAAAGATAACAGACAGAGCTTTATTGTTCATGATGGGGTTTTTTCCCATGGGTTTTTTTTTTTTGTAACTAATGTTCAAGTTTATATTACTAACCTCTGCTTGTGTGATGTTATCTGTATTTTGGCTTCATTTTCTTTTTTTTTTTTCAAATGAAACTATCAGTGCATTCATTTGTTTAACCCTAAAAAAAAATCTTCCTGAATGTTTCCTGAACCCCGAAGCATGCAATGATGAACACTCAGTCATAACTGAATTAAACTGGATAGTAATGAAAAATGAGATGAGCAGCATTTATTAAAGAGACATAAAAGATCATCTGCAGAACAACAAGTGAAAACACTTCACTGTTAGACACAGATCATGTTCTCACATGCAGCTGAATCCAGATTTCATCTCTGAACAGACGATCATGTAATGTGAGAGACAGCACAGGATGTTGTGCTGCACGAAGAGTAAATATTTGATCTCTGTAATGTTCCACTTCAGCACCAACTTATATAACCACACTGAACGCATAGAAGCCTGTTGGTATTAAATCCACTCTAAGGCTGCTCAGAATGTACACTGCAAAAACGGAAATCTAAGCAAGTTATTATGTCTTATTTGTAGTAAAATTTGTCTTGTTGTTCTTAATTTGAGCCACATTCACCAGACCAGGTCGTAAAAATGTCTTATTTCAAGTTTTTTTAAGACAAAATTGAGGTGTAAATTGCTTGTAACAAGTCAAAAAAATCTGCCAAAAAAGTGTTTGATTAGCTACAGGCTCATCAGCCTGGGACCAATTCTCATTGGAGTTATGCTGTTATTAACGCCCCCTGGTGGTGGAGCAGTGGTAGGAACATCTCCCTGCCATTTCCTGCAGCTGGCTCATCTCACTGCCTAAATACTTATCCCTCCCTCTTAGCCAAAACAAGAAGCTTCCTCTTTACACTTCCTCAGCCAAGGCTTATGGGGCGTAGATTGTAAAGTTCCTCACTAAAAATAACAACATTTCTCAACATTTGGCCCTAACACTCACTATTTATGCAGATTTAGATAAATATTGGTGTTTTATATTTGTCAAATATAATATAAAAATGTTTATTTTTTAATCTAAATCTTAAATGCCTTTAACACCATCAGACCACAGACTCTGACCCAAAAGCTGTTCTCACTCGGACTGAGCTCCACCCTGTGCAACTGGGTCCTGGATTTCCTGACGGATAGGCCGCAGTCTGTGAGGATCCATGACGTCTCCTCCTCTCCCATCATCCTCAGCATCGGCTCCCCCCAGGGCTGTGTGCTGAGCCCCCTCCTGTTCACCTTGCTCACATATGACTGCTCAGCCTATTCGGGCTCGACAGACTAACACTTCAAGCGTCTGCTGTGACGACACTAGCCTGCGTAGTGTTTGTTACTGCTCAGGCTGATGTCCTTCCTCCACCTTGTCCTGGAGGGCTGGTGCAGAGACAACAACCTCTGCATCAATGTGAAGAAGACGAAGGAGATGATCGTGGACTTCAGAAGGAGCAGACATCTCCTCCCTTCCCTGCACATCGGAGGAACAGCAGTGGAAGTGGTCTCCAGCTACAAGTATCTGGGCGTGCACATCTCGGACGACCTCACCTGGAGCACCAACACTTCCTCTCTGGTCAGGAAGGCACACCAGCGGCTCTACTTCCTCAGGAGGCTGTCCGCGCGGCCTGACCCCTCGAGTCAGGACTGCCGCAAGATGTCCACACGCCACCTCTCGTAGAACACAAGGACGTTCACTGTGTGGCACGGCAGCTGCTCTGTGGCAGAGAAGAAGGCTCTGCAGAGGGTAGTGAAAGCGGCACAGAGGACTGTGGGATGCAGTCTTTCAACTACCACGGACATCTACTCCTCCAGATCCTCCTGCATCATGAAAGACCCCACCCATCCCGCACATGCTCTGTTTGTCCCTCTCCCCTCAGGCAGGAGGCTGCGGAGCATCAAGAGCAGGACTACCAGACTGAGGAACAGCTTCTTTCCTGAAGCTGTGAGACTGTTGAACTCTGGTGGTCCCCTTTAGTGCCCCCCCCGACAAATGCACACTGCAATTTTTGCACAGTTTATTATTTTATTCTGTCTATTTGTTAAAAAGGTTAGTTGATTGTGTTCTTCTTTTATTCCAAGAGGGCCCGAGCGACCGCAGGCGGGCGAAGGCCCTCTTGGAAGCTTAAGGATTATAAATTTTTTCCGCCGCTTTGACCCCAATTTTCGCCCCTTTCCCTTGAAAAAAAGAGCGCCACACCATGTCCTACCCCCCCTGATCACTGCGAAAAATTTATTATTTTGCCACTCAAAAAATGCTAACATGTTGCTAGCATTTAGCATTAGCTTAAAACGGTAGCCCCGCCGCCTACTTTGACTTACAAGTCTGAAATTTTTTGGCTACCTCAATCATGCCTCGACCTTCAAAAAATTCTCTTGGGCAAACTCTGAATTTCGCACATCGGAAATTTGTCCCAAAAGTCGGAATTTGACGATTTTTAGGGTACGTATTTGAACGAACTTGTCCTAGGGTTTTTGTCAGATCAGCTTCAAATTTCTCATGTGTATACTACACACAGTGATGATCAAAAGTTATTAAAAGAGTTTTAATAACTTCAGGGGCGTGGCCACCAGAGGGCGCCAAAAAAAAAGAAAAATTTACATGCTCCGATTTGTATGAAATTTTTTGGGCACGTTTATTACTCCAAGACCTTCATAAAAATGTAAAATGTGTCGGCAAAACAATAATTTAAAGTTCCGAAATTTTACGTCAAAGTTGGAACTTTTGCGCTTGCACGGTACGAACTTTTTCGAACTTGTCCCACAGTTTTTTTCTGATTATCTCCAAATCGAACAGGTGCATACTAGACCCACTGATGATCAAAAGTTATTGGAGGATTGTTATAATATTGATGGGCGTGGCCACTAGGGGCGCCAAAAGTTGACCATTTTTCAGAACCACAAAAACCTCAATCACTTTCTCGTACAAAGTCAGATCCTGACCAAACCTCACACACATGTTCACTGTCCCAGCCTGAGTGCAGCCATATAGCATTTATTCACGTGAAGTAAGGCGCCCCCTATTGGCAACAGGAAATCAAGTGTTATTTGCTGTGACCCATAGCTCCTCCCCCTTTGATCTTTTTCTGAAAACAATTGCACAGAAACATCAAAAACGTCTTCAACAAGCACCATATGTAAGGTCAAGTTCCTATTTTGAATGATGTGTCTTTAGTGTTGTGTCAAAGTCGACCCAAAATTGACCATTTTCTCACAAACACAAAAACCTTAATGACTTTCTCGTACAAAGTCAGATCCTGACCAAATCACACACACATGTTCACTGTCACAGCCTGAGCACAGCCATATGGGTTTTATTCACGCAAAGTAAGGCGCCCCCTATTGGCAACAGGAAATCAAGTGTTTATGCTGTGACCCATAGCTCCTCCCCCTTTGATCTTTTTTTTTTTAAACAATTGCACAGAAACATCAAACACATCTTCAACAAGCAGCATATATAAGGTCAAGTTCCTATTTTGAAAGATGAGTCTCAAGTTTAGTGTCAAAGTCGGAAGTGACTTCATGAATCAAGGACTCCTGATAACTCCCTGATTTTTTGCCTAATCTCCTTCAAATTTCATTTAAACTGTCATGATCCATCCCTGGATACACCCTCAAACTTAGAGGATAAAACTGTACGTCTTAAAGATTTTTAATAATTCATTTTTTCCAAGTTTTAGGCTGATAAAACTCTGCACCCTGCAAAAATAATCATTTAGCTCCAGCATTAATGGTCATTTGGCTCCATCTAGTGGCCAGACTTTACTTTTAGGTGTTCTGTGTGAGTTTGGCCACGAGATGGAGTCAAATGACCATTTTTGCTGTGTGATTTCTTTCAGTTCTGACATTGTGACTCTCATTTTTAGAGCAGCAGGAGGCTATGCTGTGAGCATGCAGCCATTTGATGTTGATATTATATTTGAAATTTCTAAAACATCTTCAGCAAGCTCAGTTAATTAGGTCAAGCTTCTGTTTTGAATGATATTTTTCTTGTAAAGTGTCAAAGTCTGAAGTGGTTTCATGAACCACAGACTCTCAATAAGCCCCTGATTTTTAGCCTAATCTTCTTCAGATTTCATTCAAACTGTCAAAATCCATCCTTGGACACACCCTCATACTGAGAGGATTAAACTCTTTGTCTAATGGATTTTTAATCATTTCTTTTTCCAATTTTCAGGCCAATCAAACTCTGCAACCTGTGAAAATGATCATTTTGCTCCAACAAAAATGGGTTTTAGCTCCATCTACTGGCCCAACTGAATCTTTGGGTAGTCTGTGTGAGTTTGGCCACCAGATGGAGCCAAATGACCATTTTTGCTGTGTGACCTATTTTCAGTGCATAGGGAGGCTTCTTGAAGAAACATGAGAGCAGACAGAGGAAGGTGCTGTGGCCATGCAGCTCTATGCATTTTGTCATTATTCTATTTCAGCTGAACCCTGAAACACATGAGCAGGGGTCTGCAACCTTTAAGGAGCCATTTTTCTTTATTTCACATGGATCAAGGTCATTCCAGAGCCACAAAAATCTTCACTACAAAAGCAATAAAATGTTAAAATTCGACACAGAAGTAAATGTATTTAAAAGTACAGCCACATGCAGCAAAGAACGGCCCTCGCTCCCATGTGGCTGACTGAGAACGATTGCAGCATGTTCAGACATGCACACAGGTCGACACTTTTTAAAATTAAAGCCGCAAGCGGCGAGGAGCGGGGAGTCGCTCTCGTGCGGTTGTCCGAGCGGACTAGCGTAAGTGAGCGAGGGCCCGTGTATCGCCGCTTGCGGCTTTAATTCTCTTTTTTATTGTATATTTGTATATATTTATTTATTCTCATTTCTATGATTGGGCTTGCTCCAGGACCAGGGTAACCTAATTTCGTCCCACCCATGTTTTACATGGGTTGAATGACAATAAAACTCCTTGAATCCTAAATGTTTTATATGAATGTTCTAAATAAATGTCCTAATTCTAAAAATGTAGCTACTTTGCCTAACATTAAGTTCACATTCTAAATCTTTAGCAGAGATTTCTAAATGTTTGCTAAAATTTCTGAATATTAAGTCAAGAATTCTGAAATTTACCAGAAGTTTCTTAATATTTGCTAAGATATCTAAAAAATAAGTTGAGATTTCTACATCTTTAGCAAAAATTTTAAACATTTGCTAAAATTTCTCAATATTAAGAAAAGATTTATAAATCTTTACCTCAGATTTCTAAATATTAAGTCCAGATTTCTCAATTCTACATCAAGATTTCGAAGTATTTGCTAAGAAATCTGAACATTAACTCAAGATTTCTTTATATTTAGCAGAAATTTCTCAATATTTCTCAAGATATCTATAAATCGAGTCAGGATTTCTATATCTTATCAAAACTTTTGGAACATTTGCCAAAATTTCTAAATATCTAAATCTTTAGCATATTTCTAAATATTAAGGCCATATTCTTAAATTCTACGTCAAGATTTCTAAATCTTTGGTCAAGATTTCAAAGTATTTGCTAAGAATTCTGAATATTAAATCAAGATTTCTAAATATTTATGGGAATTTATTAATATTTGCCAAGATATCTAAGAATGAAGTTGAGATTTCGAAATCTTTAGCAAAGATTTCTGAATATTTTGTCAAGATTTCTACATCATTAGCAAAGATTTTAAACATTTGCCAAAAATTTCTCAATATTAAGAAAAGATTTCTAGATCTGTAGCTTAGATTTCAAAATATCAAGTCTAGATTTTTAAATACTACATCAAGATTTCTAAATTTTTAGACAAGATTTCGAAGTATTTGCTAAGATTTTTGAATATTAAATCAAGATGTATTAATATTGAGGAAATGTATTAACATTTGCTAAGATATCTAAAAATTAAGTTCAGATTTCTACATCTTAAGCAAAGATTTCTTAATCTTCAGCAAAGATTTTTGTATCTTTAGCATAGATTTGAAACGTTTGCCAAAACTTCTCAATATAAAAAAAAACATTTCTAAATCTTTAGCATAGATTTCTAAACATTAAGTCCAGAGTTCCAAATTCTTCATCAAGATTTCTAAATCTTTAGAGAGGATATCAAAGTATTTGCTAAAATTTCTGAATATTAAATCAAGATTTCTAAATATTCAGCAGAAATTTCTCAACATTAACCAAGATATCTAAGAATTAAGCATAGACTGTATAATACGTGGATGTAGTCTCCGTGACGTCACCCGTCTGTTACTGCAGCTCTGTTTTGAGGCAAAACGGCGGGCGCAGCCATACTGGAAATGGGACGAGTGACGAGTGCCCAAACTCACAGCTTTTGGGCGCCCGTCACTCACGTGATCTGAGCTGTGGCTCTGATTGGGTAAGCTCTAGATCCTAATATCTTCCAAACGGCCGAGTTATAAAAAAATTCACCCCCCTCACAGTGTGTGCCGTTAGCGAAATTAGCGATCCAGACGGGAGACAGAGTTTGTACCAGGCTTTAAATACGCTAATTTCAGCTCTGAAAACGGCCTTTTTTCTGTTCATTTGTACGTGACTTCCGGTGCTTCTGGAGCCAGCCTCAAGTTACTGGAGGAACAGCAGCTTTTTAGCACTTCCGTGCTGTCTCATTTTTTCAGAGCGGAGGTTACCGCTTGGAATTAAGTTGAGATTTCAAAATCTTTAGCAAAGATTTTACACATTTGCCAAAATTTCTCAATATTAAGAAAATATTTCTAGATTTGTAGCTTAGATTTCTAAATATTAAGTCTAGATTTTTAAATACTACATCAAATTTTGAGAAAATATTTCTCAATAATTAGCAATGGTTTTTAAATATTCAGTCATTATTTCTTACTCTTTACCAAAGATTTTAAAACTTGAGGTGAGATTTTTAAATGTCAAGCTACTATGCAAATTCACACTCCTGCCTGCTGGTAGCACTAAAATAAAAGTCTGAGGAAGCGATCCAGCCAAGCCCTCATACTCCAGTCCCTTGCCAGAGAAAGGATGATAAAGGACACTCCAGGGGCTTCTTCAGCTGGTGACTCCTGTTCTTTCCCCTGACCTGACAAACCTGACAGAAAACCGTTTGAAAAAAAACTAACTAAAAAAACAAAAAAAAAACTATGGGCTGAATGTTGATGCCCTGTCTGCTGCTAAATAAGTAGAAATCTGATGGTATTGCTTTATGTTTGAATCAATGTGAAATTTTCCATTATAACTTAAGAGTTAATAGTAGTAACTACCTTGAATTTCGTTTTTCCTGGTTTTTTGGGCGCCCCTGGAAGCCATGGTGGCGCCCTGAGCATTTGCCTTTACAGCCCATCTGAAGGGCTGGCCCTGACTCCTAAGGTAGATACGTCTTTACCTAAAAGAGTCATCTGTGACAGTAACAGCAGTGATTGTTAGAAAACAATCAAAGGGCTCTCTGGTTATGTCGTCCAGACTGCGCTCACTGTTTGGATCATCTGAATGCTCAGCTGTTAAATGCGCCACAGGAAAAATGTGTTTTTGAGAGTCAACATGTGGCTGTACCCCGATGTCTGGAGAGGGAAGTCAGTGTGTCATTGTCTTACTGTTCGGTTCAGTGTTTGGGAGCAGGGCTCTCTCTCTCTCTCTCTCTCTCTGTGCTCAGTGACAACACTTTAAGTAACTGTTGTGAATTTACGGCCAATCTTGAGCAGTAATCAACCATTTTTATGAAATACGGTGTAGTCAGTGTTGTATTATTCTTTGATTTATATTCTCTTAGATAGACCTTGCAAGTTCAGCTGAGCATTTTACTTAGTCTTACACTGCATGTTAGACATCTTAATTATTCACAAGGTTGATATGAATTGTAGACAGATAGCTCGGTATTTTGTTTAGTGTTACACAGTCTGTTAGACATCTCAATCATCCTCAAGGATGATATGATAGCTGTGGCTCCAGCTTTGGTGTATGACCTATCAGAACCTTCACCTAGTTACATGCTCTACCAACACTCATACACTTTGATAGTACATACCTCTAAAGTCTGACGCCAGCTGTGGGTTGAGACAGCCCTGTCAGTCATAGTTGATGGCCAATAATATACGGGTGTTTAGGTAACTCAACCTCTGTATAGGCGTAGCCAATGAATGCTATAAATGTCCAATATCCCCGGAGATCGGGGCTCACTCTTTGGGGAGAGACCAGCGCTGTAAACTTTATCTGTGACCTGAATAAATGCTGAACTGAGGAACTGTTCTTCTTCACGTGATTCTTGGGAGGTGATCGTCTAAAGAACTGGGTAATTTCTAACANAATGCACACTGCAATTTTTGCACAGTTTATTATTTTATTCTGTCTATTTGTTAAAAAGGTTAGTTGATTGTGTTCTTCTTTTATTCTCTTTTTTATTGTATATTTGTTTATATTTATTATTCTCATTTCTATGATTGGGCTTGCTCCGGGACCAGGGTAACCTAATTTCGTCCCACCCATGTTTTACATGGGTTGAATGACAATAAAACTCCTTGAATCCTAAATGTTTTATATGAATGTTCTAAATAAATGTCCTAATTCTAAAAATGTAGCTACTTTGCCTAACATTAACTTCACATTCTAAATCTTTAGCAGAGATTTCTAAATGTTTGCTAAAATTTCTGAATATTAAGTCAAGAATTCTGAAAATTTTACCAGAAGTTTCTTAATATTCGCCAAGATATCTAAAAAAAAAAAGTTGAGATTTCTACATCTTTAGCAAAGATTTTAAACATTTGCTAAAATTTCTCAATATTAAGAAAAGATTTATAAATCTTTACCTCAGATTTCTAAATATTAAGTCCAGATTTCTCAATTCTACATCAAGATTTCAAAGTATTTGCTAAGAAATCTGAATATTAACTCAAGATTTCTTTATATTTAGCAGAAATTTCTCAATATTTCTCAAGATATCTATAAATCGAGTCAGGATTTCTATATCTTATCAAAACTTTTTGAACATTTGCCAAAATTTCTCAATATCTAAATCTTTAGCATATTTCTAAATATTAAGGCCATATTCTTAAATTCTACGTCAAGATTTCTAAATCTTTGGTCAAGATTTCAAAGTATTTGCTAAGAATTCTGAATATTAAATCAAGATTTCTAAATATTTATGGGAATTTATTAATATTTGCCAAGATATCTAAGAATGAAGTTGAGATTTTTAAATCTTTAGCAAAGATTTTAAACATTTGCCAAACATTTCTCAATATTAAGAAAAGATTTCTAGATCTGTAGCTTAGATTTCAAAATATCAAGTCTAGATTTTTAAATACTACATCAAGATTTCTAAATTTTTAGCCAAGATTTCGAAGTATTTGCTAAGATTTTTGAATATTAAATCAAGATTTATTAATATTGAGGAAATGTATTAATATTTGCTAAGATATCTAAAAATTATGTTCAGATTTCTACATCTTAAGCAAAGATTTCTTAATCTTCAGCAAAGATTTTTGTATCTTTAGCATAGATTTGAAACGTTTGCCAAAACTTCTCAATATAAAAAAAAAGATTTCTAAATCTTTAGCATAGATTTCTAAACATTAAGTCCAGAGTTCTAAATTCTTCATCAAGATTTCTAAATCTTTAGAGAGGATATCAAAGTATTTGCTAAAATTTCTGAATATTAAATCAAGATTTCTAAATATTCAGCAGAAATTTCTCAACATTAACCAAGATATCTAAGAATTAACCATAGACTGTATAAAACATGGACGTAGTCTCCGTGACGTCACCCGTCTGTTACTGCAGCTCTGTTTTGAGGCTAAACGACGGGCGCAGCCATATTGGAAATGGGACAAGTGACGAGTGCCAAAACTAACAGCTATTGGGCCCCCGTCAGTCATTTTTTCAGACCGGAGGTTGCCACTTGGAATTAAGTTGAGATTTCTAAATCTTTAGCAAAGATTTTACACATTTGCCAAAATTTCTCAATATTAAGAAAATATTTCTAGATGTGTAGCTTAGATTTCTAAATATTAAGTCTAGATTTTTAAATACTACATCAAGATTTCTAAATTTTGAGAAAATATTTCTCAATAATTAGCAATGGTTTCTAAATATTAAGTAATTTTTTCTTTCTCTTTACCAAAGATTTTAAAACTTGAGGTGAGATTTTTAAATGTCAAGCTACTATGCAAATTCACACTCCTGCCCGCTGGTAGCACTAAAATAAAAGTCTGAGGAAGCGATCCAGCCAAGCCCTCATACTTCAGTCCCTTGCCAGAGAAAAGATGAGAAAGGATGATAAAGGACACTCCAGGGGCCTCTTCAGCTGGTGACTCCTGTTCTTTCCCCTGACCTGACAAACCTGACAGAAAACCGTCTGACTATGGGCTGAATGTTGATGCCCTGTCTGCTGCTAAATAAGTAGAAATCTGATGGTATTGCTTTATGTTTGAATCAATGTGAAATTTTCCATTATAACTTAAGAGTTAATAGTAGTTAAGGTAGATACATCTTTACCTAAAAGAGTCATCTGTGACAGTAACAGCAGTGATTGTTGGAAAACAATCAAAGGGCTCTCTGGTTATGTCGTCTCGACTGCGCTCACTGTTTGGATCATCTGAATGCTCAGCTGTTAAATGCGCCACAGGAAAAATGTTTTTTTTGAGAGTCAACATGTGGCTGTACCCCGATGTCTGGAGAGGGAAGTCAGTGTGTCATTGTCTTACTGTTCGGTTCAGTATTTGGGGGCAGGGCTCTCTCTCTCTCTCTCTCTCTCTCTCTCTCTCTCTCTCTCTCTCTCTCTCTCTGTGCTCAGTGACAACACTTTAAGTAATTGTTGTGAATTTACAGCCAATCTTGAGCAGTAATCAACCATTTTTATGAAATACGGTGTAGTCAGCAATGCATTGTGGTCTGGTAAATTTGAAGAAGAAACACAAAGACTCATAACAGTAGGCTAATGTTTTAAATCACACTTTTCCTCGGCTCTTTAAACTTATGAATAATGTTTCACCTCCTATTTTAAGCTTTGACTTTATTCTTGAAAAAGAAAAAAAAAATCCTGGCACCTTATTACACTGGGGGCCAATATCACTTATTTGAAGCACTTATATCACTCACTAAGATTTTCCTTTTAAGTCTAAGTGTTATTTGTTGCTTTGCATAAAAGCGTCTGCTAAATGAAACTGTAGAATTAAAGTGTTTCAATGACATCATTGCTTTCCGTTTTCTGCGTATTCATTGTTATATAAATTGGACCCCGGTCGAATTACCTGTGACCTAACTCCTGCCTTTGTTGCCCGCATCCTGTCAAAACATCCACAACAATAAAACTTGAGTATTAACCTTCTCATCATTACCTGACTTATTCTGGGAAACCAAACAGCCAATCTTTTCCTAACATCACACTGGCCATTTTAAATAACGGGCGTCACCTCCCTTGAGTTTCTTAAGGTATTGTCTCCAGAAAAACAACTCAACATGTTTCCTGCTATTTTATTACTCTTCCCGTAGATGCTGTCAGTCCATGGTCAACCAGAAGGTTTTTTTTTGTTCTTACACTGTTTATGCCTCCTGTTGGTCTACAGTGAAGCGTGACAGGAAGAGGTGTCTGCTTTGTGTACAGCTGGAACTTCACACATGAAAAACAGAAAATGCTGTAGTTTAAAAATAAAGCCTCTGAAATCAGACTCAGAAACAGCATGTATTCAGACTGACTCCCAAACAGTGCTTTCTGTTGTGGAATCCATCCATCCATCCATCTTCTTAACCGTCTATCCTGCTAATCAGGGTTGTGGGTGGCTGGAGCCTATCCCAGCTGTCATTGGGCGAGAGGCAGGGTACACCCTGGATTGGTCGCCAGTCAATCCCAGGGCTGACATAGAGACAAACAAGCATTCACGCACACACTCACACCTACGGGCAATTTAGAATAATCAATGAACTTAACGTGGGCATGTTTTTGGACTGTGTTTTTTTGTTTTTTAAATCTTCTTACATATTTGAGTTTACAGCCTGAGAAAAAGTGTCTGCATAGAATAGAATAGAATAGAATAGAATAGAAGTTTATTGTCTGACACAAAGGTGACAGAAATTCATCTTATGACAGGCCTCAGTTGCATCAAAGACACACATTCACACATTCCCCATCATACTAGTACACACATACATAACAATAACTTTAAAAGACCAGAGTTAAAAAAAAAAAAAAAAAAAAAAAAAATACTACTAAAACTACTGGGTTATGGTACTTTTGCTGTTGAGGGCTGTGATTGCCGTTGGGATGAATGATTTTTTATATACTGTTTTCCTGGCCAGTGGGACCTTGTATCTCCTGCCTGATGGGAGGAGACTGAAGGACTGATGGAGGGGATGGGACCGGTCCTCTGTGATCAGGGTGGCTTTCCTGATCACAGAGCGTTCATACAGATGGGATAGTGGAGTTTGGGCTGAACCGGTTATCTTGCTGGCTTGAGCTGTGATTCGTGAAAGTTTTGTTTTTTGTTTACTGGAGATGTTTTCACACACAGCTAGAAATGAAGGTTCAAAGGTTCAAAGACACAGACTCGTATGAGATAAAAAAGAACGCCTTCCTCTGTGGTCGGCGTAGGAGCTGACAGTCAGTCAGACGTGACGTGATGAGGGCTGAGAAGTGTCACTCAGCACGTACAGTGAGTGTATGGTCGACCTGAAGGTTCCTTTATCCTTTCACTATTTATGCCTTCTGTTAACCTGTAGTGAAGCGTGACAGGAAGAGGTGTCTGCTTTTGTGTACAGCTGGATTTTTATCCATCAAAAACAGAAAATGCTGTTGTTAAAAAATAAATGAATAATTAAATAAAGCCTCTGTAATCAGACTTGGACAAAGAACATATTCAGACGGACTCTCAAACAGTGCTTTCTATTGTGGAATCATGTGTTTATCATTGTTCTCTAAAGGTTTCATCATCAAACACCAAAAAAATAAATCAACACAACTCTGAATCTTACAGCTGCATATGAAAATATCATACTTGAATTCAAACATGATGAATAACAGCACCAACACCTTTCCAGGTTTGTGTTTCCTCATGTTCTCGTGAAGGAGATTTAACACGACATGACATTTCTTTAAAGTTCTGCTCAACACACCCAGGACGGGGTCTTTGCCTCAACAGGATCCTGGGTATTATTCTTGTTCCACCTCTGTTTTCATGTAAGATGGAAAAGAAATGTTGTCTTAAAGCTCCTCTATTGGTTCGTTTGAAAGACAGAGTGACAAACAGTGCAATTTTTTTATCCTTTTTCCTCTGTTTGTTTGAGAAGCACAACCGTGGTCAGGAGACATGATGTTGACATTATGGTGACATAATGTTCCTATGTTTTAATACACTGCCTGTCTAAAAAAAAGTCACCACCATGAAAAAGGTCAGATACTAATATTTGGTTGAACCGCCTTTAACTGTGATTACAGCTTGCAGTCACTGTGTCATTGTATTGATAAGCTTCTGGAATGTCACAAGATTTATTTCCATCCAGTGTTGCGACAATTTTGCACCAAGAGCTTGTATTACTGATGGGAGAGTCTGACCACTGCACAAAGTCTTCTCCAGAACATCCCAAAGATTCTCAATGAGATTAAGGTCAGAATTATGGTGGCCAACCCATGTGTGAAAAAGGTGTTTCATGCTCCCTGAACCACTCTTTCAAAATTTGAGCGCCATGAATCCTGGTATTGCCATCTTGGAATATGCCCGTGCCATTAGGGAAGAAAAAAAGCCATTGATGGAATAACCTGGTCATTCAGTATCTTCAGGTAGTCAGCTGACCTCATTCTTTGGGGACATAATGTTGCTGAACCTAGACCTGAGCAACTGCATCAACCCCAGATCATAGCACTGCCCCCACAGGCTTGTACAGTAGGCACTAGGCATGATGGGTGTGTCACTTCACCTGCCTCTCTTCTTACCCTGATTCTCCCAAGAAGATGTGTCTTTGTCCATGTTTGTTTGAGAAATGAGAAGTTACTCATCACATCAGCTGGGGTGAAATAACTTGTTTCCAGCCAAAAGATAATTGCTCATGCAGTTCATAACCAAAGGGAGGCTTGTTCCTATTTGCTTAGTGAAATACAGTCAGTGACTTTTTTGGCAGTGTATATAAAACTTGTGTCAATCAAAAGTGAACATCATATATTGTGAGGGCACAGTCGGGTCATTAGATGCTCTTCAGTTTTTTCAGTGTCATTAATGGGACGTTGTGCATCACTGTAACTTGCTGGACTACATTTGTTCAAATATTCATTTTGTGAAAGAAATTGAATTAAAGATTCACTTGAAGTGTAAAATTTTACAAACCATGTTTGTGTGGACAGAGTTTGTGTGGGCTGTGACCCTGGACTTGTTCTATGTGACTGAATTTATTCTGCTGCTTCTGCAACCTGGTGTGTGGGTTCAGTTTTTATCAAACTGTCTGAACCGACCGGACATTCTTACGCTTTAAGTGTTTACTCACCAATCCAGAGATGTGAAGACGTGATAATGTAAAATCACAGCAGGAAGAGTGACATAAATGAAACAGAGCAAATTAGACAGGAAGAAGCATGAACAGTGTAACCCGCCCCCACTCTTTATAAGGATCAAAGTCCCACCTCCACCAGTTTACTGGGGATTCTCTCACCATGATGTCTCGTATCACAAGCACTGGATTACAGTCCAAATCTGTGAGTACTTTTACTTTACTTTGACTGTGAGGCAGAGAGCTTGTTGATGCTTTTTCCTCAGTATGCTTGAGTCACTTTTATGTGATTAGATCAGACAGTATTGTCTCAATTTTTAAGAAGAGTGACTCCTTATATGAGTTTATATGAGCCGTCCTTTAACAATCCTTTGTGCCACCTGTTGAGTTTGTGTTGGAAACATAGACTGTATAAAACATGGACATAGTCTCCGTGGCATCAAACCGTCGGTTACTGCAGCACATAGACTGTCTAATAGAAAGGACAGCGTGGCTCCGCCTCTCACCCTTGTATGATTTTGAAGCCAAAAATCCCCCTTACTTGAGTCTGCGCAGTAGAGAAATTCCAGAAGAGCCGAGTATAAAAAAGAAATAAAAATATTTATTTCTCCTTCTTTCGAATGTAGGTGTATTCTCTTTTTGGCTTTCTTTCCTGAAGTTTTTTTTATATCCCTGATAAAAACTACCTACAAATGGCAGCTGTCAACTATTGTAAAATGAAACTTATAACTCGGTTTTCTTGATGCGGTGACTCTCTACTCAGTGTTGGTGACGTGTAACATCAGCGATCGATGTTCATTGAATCATGCGGTTCTTATGGGCTCTTTTAGTTTTTTTTCTTTATGGGGACATGAATTCACCAATCAGTGAGTAGTTTCTTAGTTTTCTTTTTCCAACAATGTTTTTTATCGAGTGTTCAATTTACTTCAAAAGTATACAGACCCCGCTTAGTTAGCCTAGCTAGCAGTAAACATCAGAATCAGAATCGCCTGTATCGCCAAGTATCTTCAAGAGGCAGACAAGGAATTTGACTTTGGTTTAACTGTGCTCTCTTTGTACAAAAACAAGTATGAATAAACATTAAATATTAAGTATATAAAGGAACAGAACAGTATGTAGCATGGTACGGATATGCCCACAAAGAAAAGTAGTTCGGGGAGGACGTGCGGATCCAAAAACTCACAAAATCATCTGAACGAAAGGCTAGATCGCCAATGTAATGACCACAAACCAGCCACAAAGTGAAGTTGTCCATGTGAGCTGTTGTTGTTATTTTTCAAGAAGCCAAAAGAGGATTATAAATCGCAGATGTGGCTGAAGGGATTGAACCTGAAGAAACCTCCCACAAACATTTTTGTGTGTTCCTTCCAGTTTTTTCCACACCCACACTGTTAACACGACATTAACATGAATTATTTAAAAAATACACAAAGGATATATTTCAGAAAGAAGACCTGTGGCATGTGAGGAGGAAGACCATTTATGGTGCACAGTTAGTTTGACGTGAGTAAGTCACATGATCAGGGAGAGTAATAGATTCATACGCATTGAATATGAAATGGCAAATGTGAATGTTTAATATCAAACTAACTCAACCACTGTGTAGTAGCTCTGTATATTGCTGCTATCAACATTGTAGCATTGCAAGAATTTCTAGCAGTTTGTTGTGTTTTAGTGCCGCTGCAGGTTGCCAAAAAATAAAACATGAGTTGGTAGGCTTCACGCTGGATGAAC